>JARYGA010056282.1:0-47493 GCA_030545235.1 Helianthus tuberosus
CAGGATGCTACAAATGCGGGGACGTGGGGCACTTTAGGAAGGAATGCCTAAAGGATGACCAGGACCGTGGAAGGGCGAGCAACATCGGTGCTCATGAAGCATGCCAGGATCCAGTTATGGTTACTGGTACGTTCTCTATTAACCAAAAATTTTGTACCTATGCTGTTTGAGACCAATGCCGACCATAGCTTCGTATCTCTAGAGTTTAAGAACATACTTGGTTTAGTAGCAGTAAGTTAGGTGTCTCGTATCCAATAGAACTGACTAATGAGAAGCTAGTGGGATGCCAATAAAGTAATTAAAGACTGCGTGATAGAACTTAGAGAGCGTAAGTTCTCGATAGATCTTCTGCCAGTAGAGTTGAGAAGTTTCGGCGTTGTTGTTGGGATGGAATGGTTGTCGAATATTCGTGCAGAAATTGTTCACCATGAAAAGATTATCCGCATCCCGATGGCGAGTGAAGAGACGATCGTGAAAGAAGCAGGGTAGGCTACTACGAGTTACTGGCTATTTGAAGCCACGGAAGTTTTGCGTAAAGAATGTGTCGCCTTCATAGCCCATGTCGTGGGCAAAGAAATCGACGAACCGAAGCTCGAAGATGTCCCTGTGGTAAGGGGATATCCCGAAGTCTTCTTCAAAGACTCGCCAGGAGTTACCCCCTCAGCGACAAGTCGAATTCCACATCGCTTTGGTTCCAGGAACCACGCCTGTAGCTATGACACCTTATCAACTTACACTTCCAAAGATGCAAGGATTGCCAGCGCAGCTTCAAAAGTTGCTAGAGAAGGAAGCTAACAGACCAAGTGTCACGTTTTGGGAAAATTCCAGCTTTGCTCATCAAGAAGGAGGACGATAGTTTTCGTACGTGCATCAACTACCAAGAGCATAGGTCAAAACTTGTTAAGGGTTATCACTTAAGAACTAAACCTATTAACTTGGGCAAACATCATTAATTTTCCAAATGTGCCATCTCAGTTAACCAAATAGATAGAGTACTCAAATTACTTTCATTGAGATTTCCTACTTTTGCTTCTAGCAAGTAAATTTTTTTTACATCTCTACTCCTCTTGATGGTAGTTGCATCACCTCGATTTTCTTTATTAAAGCAAACACTCCATTGTCTTGATACTTAGTCATTTCTTCATTATTAGCAAATACTCAATGTTTCATTACTTGAAAACATATATGTCACGCATGCACCATTTGTTATGCATGTGGTTTCGTTCGAATAAACGCTTCATTGAGGTTCAAATATTATTTTGCTAAAACTAACTATTGGTTTATGATTCAAATAACCTACATTATTGTAATTGTTGGCTCCTTTGTTATCAAGTCAACACACTTTCTTGAAACTTCTTTACTTTCAAGTCGCATCCATGGTTTGTCTTCATAACCATGCTGAGATTTCCCTTGTTGATACATACGTTTATTGTCGGGTTACGCTGAAACCAAGTTCAATTGCTTAAACCTATCCATGTCACATATTCAATTTAAGACACCATATGATGTATTGAGAGCATCATATTCAAATATTTTTGCAAAGGTTCTTTTGTTTCGAGCCGAAGTAGAGTTGATTGGTCTACGACTCCAATAAATCGTTTGTTGGTTTCGATCCCTTGCGGTGATATTTTCACGAAATTGAAGCTTGCGCTAATTTGGTTACGCACCTCATACACGGATTTAATTGTTTATGTATTGATTTACCCTAAATCCGGTTTGTTTATCACAACTAAAGCGTTCTCAACACAGTTGTATGCTAAGACAATGGTACCTAGATTCATTCCATATCACAATGTACCTCCTAACAATTCTTTCGTTATAAATTGAATACCTTGCAGTGTTTATTGCTTTCCATCTTCAATCAGAAACAGTAGTTCTTTGATATTCCATAATCGATTGAAAACTCTATGACATTGTGTAATCAAATCTTCAGATTGTCTCAGTACACCTTCATTTGATTTCAAACATGGTGAACTTGTTCGGTCACTGCTATTGTCAAAATATGTCCATAACGACACCTTGTGGTGTCCTTACAAGTTTGTAGCTTGTGCTAATTATGGTCAATAGTTTCACACAAAACTACATATACTTTGGTTTGACTTGTCATTTAAACATTCCTGTTGCAACTACGAATTAAGACACTGATACGCCAGTTTCGCTTGCATTTCATTCGGTGTATTTTCGCAATTCGAGAATGTCAACACACCAATCCTTAACAGTTATTTATTCGAAAGTTGACAAATCATTTTCATATTCAAGTTGACAAATCATTTTCGCAATTCGATAATGTCAACACACCAATCCTTAACAGTTATTTATTCGAATGTCAACACACCTATGGTCTGTGGAAACTCGTTTGCAAATTGTGACCAATCGTTTGAGAATCCCTTAGCCAAAACTCCTTCGTTGCACCCCTGTTAACCAAGTTACGCTAGATTATACATCTATACATCTCGAGTCCTTTAACATCAAATTCTGAGAGACAGACCTTTAACCACTAAATTCTTAACATAGTAAGATGTCCTTGGATTCGCCTGATTTGAATAAGTTTTGATTCGGTTTTGGGTTACCTACCTCAGTATTATTCATACACATACACGCATAATGTAACCCTAAGGAGTTAAGGTAGTACAAATTTCGAGGACGAAATTTTCTTAACAGGGGGAGAATGTGACAACTGTCAAATTTGCATGCATCCGTACAATTAATTAACTATGATTAGTGCTTAATGACTGTGCTGAATTACAATTAACTGCTTTCTGATTATTACATCATACTTACATGTGCATCACATATTGCATAATGACACACCATTATTACATGCAAACCATATTGACTTACATGATGCACAAAGCACAGTAAGCACAGTTAACGGATAAAACAGGAATATGCTGACGAGGTTTAGTACATAGACAGACAGTGTTTTGAGACCCAGTATGAGCCAGAAACCAAGTACTACACTAGTATAGTGCGTAGGGAAGTAAGGACCACAAAACTGCTTTTCTAGGTGATAGTTAAAGTGTCGGAAAGTGCCTAAACCCCACATAAAGTGCAGAATTCTGCATAAATCAGCAATATTCAGCATTTTGACAAGCTAGTTACATGCAAAAATATGACTAAATGGTCCTGAATACTTTCCTAAGTGTTGGGAATTAAAGGTGTCACAAAAGGGTACTTAAAGATTACTAAACGGAATAGTTTGATACTTAAACGAACCGGTATCTAACCGAACAACCGGACATTACCGAAAACACCGAAATTATACTAGAAGCATTGTTTTAATGTTTCTGAGCTAGTTATGATCCCCGAACATCCTGACACACTATATAACACATCATATGCAAAACTAAATTCTCTAACTTATCATTAAAACCAAACCAAGACCCCCCCCCCCCCCCATGGTGGACGGTCACCTAAGTGGCCGCACCTTTGATATTGTGAGATCTTACTTGATCTCCTTAATCTCCTAAGATTTGATTAAGATTATGTATGTACTATTACAAACACAAGACCCATTGGACAAAACAATTAGATGGTTATAAGAAGTCATGATCCTCTCATTCTCACACACACTACACACACCAACTCACCTCCTCTCCCTCTCTTGGTTTTGGCCGAGATCAAGCACCACCACCACCATCATTTCCAACTCAATTCCATCCATTCCAAGACCATCCTAAGGTGTAAGAAGGTGTTTAAGGAAGTGTGGAGCTTGTGGATCTTGAAGGACCTCTCCCGATTGCTTTTATCCTCCACATTTGTCATCTACAACATCTTGTGTTCATCCCTAGCCTTTGTGCTAGTAGTAAGGCCCTCATAACCCTTTGTTACTATTTTGATGAATAAAAGATGATGAACATTGTTAAACTTGATGAACACAAAAGAACTTGATCATGAAACTTTAACATAAGCTATTTAACATATGAATACTTGTTGATTTGTGATGATTTGTTTCTTGATGATTGATGATTAGTGTTAGTGATGTTAGACATCACAAGGAACCTACTAGATTATAATTAAACACATGATCTAGTAAGTTAAGGTGGTGATATTGTGAAAGACCAAGATCATCATGCTTATAGTTTTCATGAACTTGAAAAATGAAAATGATTTTTGTGAATGATGTAGTATGTAACATGTTTACTAGACATAAATGTGGATGATTACAAAAATAGTTTTCCAAAGAAACCAAGTTAAATCACAAAGATTTACATGAACATTGTTTTAAAAGAAACTAATCATGTTTCTAGTGGTGAAACAAGTATAAGAATACATTGTTTACAAGAAAAATTCAAAAGAATGATTTTTGGAAAAATCATCTAGTAAGTTGTAAACACCTAAATCCTTTAAGAATGAGATTTTTAAAGAGAAAAAAACACACTTTAAAGGGTAACTAAACCTACTAAACCCACTACCAAATTACTACAAGTTTTTATGAAAGTTCAAGTTCATGATTATTATGAAGATAGCTTTATTTTAGCACTTGGTAAGTGTAGATTGATTGTTGATTGTTTGTGATGATTTTGAAAAGAAAATGATATGCTTTGAAAGCATGGACACCTCCATTTTTAGGGAAACTATGGCAAAATTTTCTAAAAATACAAACACTTAGAAAAATATTTTCTAAACAAATATTCACAAGTGTGTTTTAACTATGGTTTTCAATATAAACTTTGCCATAGATTTTGTTACAAAAATACAAGTATTGGAGGTTGGTTTTTATAAATAAAATGGATAAATATGTATTTAGAATATATATTTACATTAATGACACATTGTGTGTGATTATTTGTATACTTTGTGTATTAGTTATATTATTTTAGGATTTAAAGTAATATAACTTAACAAAAATACCAAGAATTTACAATCCAAAATAATACCAAAAATTATAAGGAATATATATATAAGTTACACACATAATATTGCGAAACCAAACGCAAAAACGTAACTTACAAAATATTCCGGAAAATACCGTTATAAATATATTTTTGGTAAATATTATTTTGGATACGAAAGAAATGAAAATATGATTTTTATTATCATTACAAAGTATATCATATTTTCGACAAGGAGAAAATATATTATTTTTTGAAGTAAAAATATATTTTCTTAGAATATTTAGAAGATATATGATTTTTGAGAAAAAATATATATTTTCTAGAAATACATTATTTTTGGACGAAATCAGTTTATATATAATTTCTAAAAGTGAGACTTGAAAATAAATTATTTTGGAACTACAAATACAAGAATGCGAATATACATGAGATACCCCCATACTTGGGAAGGAAATACGAAAATAAATACTTGAGAAGTAGTATTACAAAAATACTGTTTAAACAATTATTCCAAAAATTAAATATAATTTAAAGTTAAAATAATCATTATTTTAATAAGAAATTATAACTTGGGATAATATTAAAAGAAACGTAACTAAAAAACGTAAATACTAAGGCAAGGCACGGCCCGTTCGTCTAATAGACCCTAGTACATTGTAGGGAGTTGTGTTTGCTGAAGAGATTTGAGTTACGAGTACCGAAGACGCAAAACTGTGAGTTCATGACCCCCTTTTCTTTTAACTGTTTTCTGTTTTATAACTTCGGGGGTGAAATACATATTACAAACTGTTTACGAATAGTTTATGTGGTATGGTTAGCTAAGGAAGGGTACTACTTGGTCATGTGAGTGGTGGGTATGACACTTAAGGCCATTAATCCTCGTTGTAGGACCAAGGGACATGAGTGATAGATCTATTTGGTTGTAGCGAGCCCACACCCATGCGGACCAGGGTGGCCCATGTGGTGACTATGTCTTATTCCCGGAGACAAATTTGCTAGGTTTGAGTTTTCCTGCACCATTTCACACATACCATTGGCCTTGCAAACCATTGGTGATCTGTTTTTCCTTATTGCTACATACCAGGGACATACATACAGACAGACATACTTTATAGGTTTATTCATACACAAACACATGAACTCGCTCAACTTTTGTTCATGTTTTTCAAATTACATGTATTTCAGGGAACTAAGTGGATCTGGCAGGTGTATGCATGTTTTTCAAGCTGCGTCATGAATAAAGGATGTCATCCAAGTCAGTAGGGTTTAGGAGATGTATCTTAATCCTGGACGAGATACATGGTTCTAAACTCGGGTTTATTTAAGATCTTTTGTCGAGTCTTCGTGAACTCATTAAAACATGTTATGGTTTGTAATTTGAATTCGGTGTCAACGTTTCAGACAATTTATGTTGTGGTATTTTCAAACTTAATATATGGATGAACATATACTGGTTTTTATCATATAGCGTTGTTATGATTGAATGCTATGGTATTAAGAAAGTCACACCAGTAATCACGCTTCCGCAAAAGTCAGGGTGTGACAAGAAACTGGTGTCAAAATTTTAGGACATACTAATATATCAGTAATAAAGGTTTTTGTCCACTCACATTTCCAAAATTTTGTTTTTATATCAAAAGGGCATTATGGTCAACTTTTAAGCACTTAATGGAAACATGCAATGCACTAGGATTTTTATGGAACCAAGTTGTATAACCTCATAGGGTTATACTAACCTATAATATGGTCCTAGAGGAACCCTAAGGCACAACTAAACTAAGCTAAATCGGGTCAGAACTGAAAGTCAAAGCAAAAGTCTACTTTTGCGACTTTCGGTTGCGAACCGAGCCTAAACTCAGAATTTGTCAGGTTGAAGATGCCGAAACATGTTCTTATATTTTTACCAAGTTATTTTAGTGTTAAAACATGTTCCATAACTTCAGCATTGTTAGTTATGAATTATTTTGCAAAAATTGACCCGTTTGACTTTTTGTTAGTAAGTTTGACCCGACAATTGACTGAGATAACGTGATAATTTGAAGGTGCCCTTTTAAGGGTTTAACACCTACATAATTACCAACACATAGCCATTTTTAATTTGAAAAATGGCTAGACCGTTAGTGATTAATCCCCAAGTCAAAGCTTAATTACGCTAACTTTAACTTTCGGTCATTAAGCTAATAAAACTTTAGCTATTGAAGCTAAGAACACTTACTAGAGTCCTTAGCACGAATTTAGAACTTAAGAAAGCTTCCTTTAGCTCCAGGAGGCTTCAAGGAGTGAGCTTGAGTGAAATATTTGAAAGTATGCAAGTTCTAATGCAAATAAGGACCCCTTATATAGGAATTCAAGGCTTCCAAGATCAATCCACATGCTCCTAGAGGTAATTCAGATGTTTACAAGTGTCCCTAGGGCAGTAAAACCAGTTGCACAGACCCTGGTATCGAAAAACTAGCATGCAAAGGCGGTGGACAGGCTACAACATGCAGCTGTCCACTTTTTCAGTCGCTGGCACTCTTACGCGGCACGCGTAAGAGTTGGAGACGTCCTACGCGGCCCGCGACAATGGTCTGATCCTGTAAAAAGTTTCCAACTTTGCATTTTCAGTCCCTGATCCATTTTAAGTTTAAATAACTTTCATTTATTGCACTTATGACCCCCATAGTTAACTAACAAGTGTCTTGGGTCACAAATTAACTCCGTTAAGCTCTTGGTTAGTTATGAGATCACCCGAAATGTATTTTCGTGCATTGAAACTCCACAAAATTATTATCCAATATCCATGGAATTATAAGAAAGTATTACAAAGTCTCGAAAAATGTTAAAAGGTCACTTAGAGGTAACTTTAAACATGTTGACACATTTAACCCTTATGCTTTGTAAACTTTTCAATTTGAGCACAAATGGCTTTCTATGTTCGACAATTCATTCATTTAAGAACACGAACGTCGTGTAATGTCAATAAGAGGCGCAAGATTGGCATGTTGACACTTTTGTCCCTTTCATACACATTTACATTGTTTGACAACTTTAGTCCCTCGACTTCAAATTGTTACACGTTTAAAGTTCATGACACGTGTCTTCATTATATTGGACATGATTTTGCGACGTGTTACAGCGGGCGGATTGGGTTTGAGGTAGAAGAAGCCACGCGCAATCATTGAAATCTGATCGTTGAGAAAAGATCATATGACCATTAGGGGTTAAAAAAAGAAATTTTATTTTAAAACTAAACAACCTATATATACAATATTTTTCAAATCATTTTCACCACTCAAATTTACAAAACAATTCATACAAAAAAATAATAATAACAAAGTTGTCATTTATGGACAAACAAAAATCATGCGTAGGTTTAAGAAAAAAAAAACCACTAAATTCTGAGGAGTCGGTTCTAACACACGAGGGGACGGTTCGAACACAAAAGGGGGGCGGTTCGAACATATGAGGGGGCATGCAAGGAGGCGTTTTGGTGTTTGGTGGTGACAGGTATACATCTTATTATACACAACCATGCCAACCATATTTTTTTTGGCAACAATTCTCACCATAATTTTTTTCACAACCTAATGCTCCTACTATGGTTGCACCCGGTCACACGAGGGGGCAGTCAAGGTGAAGGTTCGGTGTTTGGTGGTGACGGGTATACACCTTCTTTTACATAATCATGCCAACTACATTTTTTTTGTAACTATACTCACCACAATTTTTTTCGCAACCTAATGCTCCTTTTGTATTTGCATCCGGTCGACTCGATTTCTCTCACATTCGAGTCGTTTGGTACGTATAGGAGTCCACGTCAATGGTTCCCGTGTGATAAAATGAACACTTCCAGTTTGTGAGACCTTGATGATGTAGATCGTGTGCCAGACACACAATTTTAAATTATTTCAGAAGACATGCACTTCTAAGATGAGGAGTATGAAGAAGAAGAAGTTGAAGTTGCAGAAAAAAAATCAGTATTTGAGCCGATCGATAATAATGGACAAGCGAGGAAAAAGTAGCTTTAGCTTAATCATACATTCGTTACACTAAGGACATAAAAAATGAAAGCAACAACAAAAAAAAAATTTGTGGAATGTTGTGCTTAAGCACTTCAACGAACTCTTGAACGTTTCTTGTCAATCGACTCATCAACTAAATTCAAGAAGGACGGCTATGTTGTCTCAAATGAATTGGTTCAACGGGGTTTGGATACAACCGGTGCAATTTCTATTTATTTAAATTTAATTTTTATTTATATTATTTAAATTTAATTTTTATTTATATTTAACTAAGCTTGTAATAATATTTTCAATTAATTTTAATTTATACTTTTTAACCCTATAGAAACGTCTACGAGAAAGTGGTTGCATCAATATTTATGTTATGCATAAGGCGCTTAGTGATTTCCTGAAAATCCAAGACCGGTGGTAGTTCTGACAAGAGAAGAAAGTCATCGAAATCTGGCACCTACTATCGGGTTCATTTGACGATACTTTCACAACTAGTAGTCGGATTTTGACCTGAACGAAGAAATCAAACTTACTCAAACGAAGCACTAAGATAAGAGATTCGTTGAGTCATCAAGTAAAAGTGTTTTGGGCAACAAACTAGATTCGTATATGTCAAGGAAGGAAGTGACGATTAAGGAGTTGGTAGATGCTAAAAAGAAATAAGCAAACGAGTCTACGTTGATGCATGCTCAACATGCGAGTTTAAGGTGATTGACATTTGACCAAGACTTTGAGACGTTTCCTTACCCCATGACCATCTTTGTGGTCAACTAAGGGAAATTGCTATCAAAGTAAATGTGAAACAGCCGAAACATATGGTTAGCCGACAGACAAAATGGATGAATAAAATTTTTGTATTTTGTTTATTTTTTCATTTTGAATTACGTGTTATTTTTATCTTCAATTAAAGTATAATTTAGTTATTTTAATTTTTTACTTTATTTTTTATTCAAAAAATTAAAAGGTTCTAAGATAGTTGAAAGGGCGTTGCGAGTGTTTTTGTGTTGTTAGGGTAGTTTAGAATAAAAAGGATTTGCCAATACATGAATGAAGTGGGTTAGTAGATGAAAATAGTGCCCCCCTCCACTATAAACCTTTATATATTTATAAAAATAAGGGTTATTGGATTTTATCACCCCTAACTATCGACCATTAGCCGCTGCCACCCTCAACTAACACTTTGACGCCCGACACCTCTAACTTGACTTTCAGTCTGTATTGGCACCACTCTGTTAACTTTGCACTAACTTGGTTAGTGTTTTTTGCTGACGTGGCCAATTATATATATAACAATATGTGCATGTATATGTACACACAATAAATCATCCCCATATTCAATATATAAAATCAAATCATCATCAACAACACCATCAAGTCGCAGGTTCACTCACACGCACAAATCACCAACATCTGTTGTTCCAGACCACCATTGAACCCTTAACAACAAGCTTAAACCAATAACCAGCACCAATGGGAGTGTTACAACAGTCCTGGTGTTTCTGAAACGGCATATGCAAGTCGGAGAAGACAAAATCCGCCATTTTTTTCGGCAAAGCTCAGCCAATGGCTCGAATTGGCACCCGAACTAGCTTCCTTATTCACCGGAACCTTCTTTTTACTACTCACGCTATCCTCACCTCCGTCGCCGCCGCTGACGCCGCCAAGATCCACCTGCACAACGGTGCTCGTTTTTAACAGGTGTTGTTGTGAGCTGTTTATGTTAAGTTACGTGAATTTATAACGTCACATTTGAAATTGGAGTTCAGATGAAGTGAAGCGGGTGAATAACGTGAATTTGTGAGTTAATTAGGTTGTTAAGAGGTGTTGTAGTAATTTAGGGTTTGTAAGTTAGGATATGATTGAAATATGTGTTTGTTGGATGCATTTTCACCCGCGATGAGACGTTCGCCGGGGTGGGAAGTGAGAGGCGGTGGTCATAAAAGAGGATGTAGTCTTGAGAGTGGAATGGTGTTTAAGGAGAGAGATGAGTTGCAGAGCAAAGAGAGAGATGTGCCACGTAATCGCCATGTCATCCTGTCCACGTAAGCTAGGTTGTGACACGTAGGATCAGAAACTAACTCTGTTAGTAATGAGTTTACAGAGTGGTGCCAGTACAAACTAAAAGTTAAGTTGGAGGTGTCGGGCGTCAAAGTGTTAGTTGGGGGTGGCAACGGCCAAAGGCCGATAGTTGGGGGTGATAAAATCCAATAACCCTAAAAATAATTGGTTGACCAAGACACCACATGTGATGTCGAGTCAAATGTCAACTCCTTAACCCTTATAAATACTCATCGCATGAGAAATGTATTCATTATGGTGTCTCATACACTAATGATGTACTACTTTCTCTGCATTGAATCTCAACTCACGTCAGAACTTGATCACTAGGTCCAACTCTCATGACAAATGCTCTTTAGGGGAGTAAATGAGTCAAGACAAGCCCGACATCGTCTAAGATTGAGATCAACTCGTCTTGAGCTTTATTCCTATGGCTCAAGTTAGCTGTTTTTAAAACTTGAGCTTACTCGTTTATAATTTAAAGTTTATTTATATACATTATGGTAATTTTTATATGTATTTATAATTATATTTTTATAAACAACATACTATATATTATTTATTAGTTATATATATATATATATAAAGATTGTTTATTAGGAGTCCTGCGAGTTCTGTAAATATTTATGGTTCTGAAATGATCCTGGCCCTATATATCTATATATCTATATACTACTATATTAAAGAAACTGGGTTATCTACCCTTTTGGTCATTTTACACACGTATAAATTTTATAGCATTACGTACAAGAGAGTACAAGCTGTTTTAGAGGGGGTAAACTTGTCCATTCTTAAAAAATTTAACACACTTTAGGGGTATTTTATGTATTTTAGCACATGTGTAACTATAATAGTAAGATAATATTGAGTCTAAGTTAATTGATTAAATTTATTATGAGTTAATTGAATTAAATTAAGAAATTAAATAAAAGTTTTAAGAAATGACACTAATTATCTTCATAAATTAATTATAAGTAACTCTTAAGTTCTTGTAAATAATGCATTCAATTGAATACATTAATTGATTAAATTAAAGAAATTAATTGATTAAATTAAAGGTTAGACATATAACCTTTAGGATTTTCATGATTTAATAGTATGTATAAATATAAAAAATAGATTTATATGGACTATATAATATAATCTAGAGTTAATTACTGTTTTCGTCCCTGTGGTTTATACAGTAATAATCATACAGTAACAATCATCGTCACTTCAAAGTCATCATCCTGGTTGTGGCTGCTGAAGATTGAAATTAGGGTTTGGGTTTGGTTCCGTTGGTGTACGAAGAAGAAGAACCACAGTGTTCTTGTTTTAATAAATAGTATAACAATAACAATAATAATATAATAATAGGTGTAATAATTAGTTAATTGTTATGAATGCATCCATTATTAGTGACTATACACATTTGTAACTCCTATGTCACATTATGTTTGTATTAATGTTATAGCCTATATATAGTGGCTCATGTATTTTGTATGATATATATCAATAAGAAATTCATCTCACATTCTCTCATTCTCTCCTATACATTGCTAATAGGTTCTAGTTATTACACAACACGTTATCAGCACGAAAGTGCTCGAATCATCATTGGTTTTAATCGTTGATTAAAGTCTCGATTGACCAATGTCGTTGATGATGTTTTGTTGATAAAAGTTTTGGTAGCCCGAGGTGTTTCCAACGAAGATTGGATTTCGTAGACATGGCGATTGAAAAGTGATGGATGCTATTTCCTTTAGTTATTTCAAGTAAAGTTTTTTTTTTCCACCATACATGTTTATCTACATAAGGTACTACTCTTATACCTATATTGTTTCTTGTTGAATATGCCTTATCTTTTCAGCTTGATTTTACCATGATAAGAATAATCGTTAACCAGGATGAGATTTTTGAAAGTCGGTTGAACAGGGGATGTTCAAATCCTACTCATAATTTTCATTTTCAATGACCTTTTCTAGAATAAATGATCATCACGGTATTGAAAAAAAAATAGGAAATATAAGTTTAATATATACATGGACTCCTGTTACAGAAACCCGATGAGAAAATACTTGTTATTAATTTATTAAGTCTAATCTTATCTATTTGTTAGTTATATTGCAAGCTTATTCCTTGGTTTAGAAATTGATATATAGTTTGATAAATTCTTTTTATGCATGTTTAATAGATAAACCTTGAAAAGAAAAGTTGTATTATGATATCCATGATCTTGCATTTACATGTTGATTATATTATTTATATATATTTTAAAGTTATATATATTATTTAGTTTTAATTAATATAGCATAAATTCAATTAAAGTTCTAATATATAACTTATGAGTGTGGATTGAATATTATTAATTATAAAATTAATTCCGATTTCCTCATCATTAATTCATGTTGATGTATATTTACCTTTTTTTTCAATTTACAAAATGAGTAAATAGTAATTAAATAGCCTTTTATTGTTATTCTAATAAATTGTTTTTATTACATTTTATGGTTAGTAAATAGTAATTAAATAACCTTTTATTGTTGTTCTAAATTTTATACAACAAATTACGTTTCAAAGAGACATTACAAATTCTAAATCATTATGTGCTTTTATTATTATGGTTATGAGTTTTTATATCATTATGTGCTTTTATTATTATGGTTATGAGTTTTAATTGGTCCATTAATTAGTTTTTGTTATTAGTATTTATACAATTTATGATGACTACCAAAATACAATTTGTATTAAAAGGTGATGTCTAATAGTTATATTTGAAGATAATCATTAGTGCAATTCTGTTAATGAATTTACAATAATGCACATGTTTATATGATAATATGTTATAATATGACAACTACTTAGTTAATTTTGTTGTATATCATTGTTATTGCAATTGTATAAGCCTTTTAGTTCCTATTTGATATTTAAATATGTGATTTGATTCTATGAAATATTTGTGTGGTAAAAGATATTATTTGCAAATTAACATGACACTAAAATTCTCAAGATGCCTGTTATATTTTCTTGAGCAACAAAATTTATTAGTATAAGAAAGCTCATTTACGAGTGATAAAGATTCATATGTTATTATATGATCGAGAAAGTTGATAGTGACATTTGTTTATGTTTTAAACTATAGTGACAAATATGTGTATATATGATATACTTGTGATCTTTAATATTATTTTTTTCTAGACATGACAAGCAAATTAATATGAGTTTAATCTCTTTAACACTAACACACACATATATGAATACGTATAATTTCCAGGATTGTGTGTGATTTATATATGTAATTGATATGCATATAAATTGTGAATAATTAACATGCATATAACTTGCTTATGGGTAGATATTACGGATTTCATTTGTTTAGCAATACTTCTGTTGGTCTCATTGTTTTAGATAGCATATATGTTATATGTATTGTCTTTTGACAAGTTAAATGTGCTAAATAAATTAATACAAATTTCATTGGTAGCTGGTTACCAAAACAACTACGCTGAGATAAACATTGTTATGCTTTAGTGATTTGATATTTCAGCTTGTTACAATGCTATGCATAGTCAACATAATTAATTGTATGGTTATTCTTCTAATTGCTTGTTGTTGCTAAACAAATATTAATAGACATTGATATAGTCATTAGAAATGTGCCCTCACATGAAAATGATGAAAAATAGCTATGAAAATAATTAGTGGACTTTAGCTTAAGTAAACTACTCTAATGTTAGTTACTTAAATTGATAGATAATAATTCATTTGAGTTAGTGTTGATGCTCACATGAATCCTAAATCAATGATGAGAACCCGAAGTTCTCCCAAATGTATACAAAGTCCCGTTTGTTTTTAATAATGATTTTTCAAATTCAACCCAAACTTTAGTTCATCGCACTTGGCGTTTTTGGCTAACATATAGCCTAGTGATGGAAAACATTATGAATAGTACATGTTTTCCCTCTAAATAAAGGCTAAAACTA
Source organism: Helianthus tuberosus (assembly GCA_030545235.1). NCBI lineage: Eukaryota > Viridiplantae > Streptophyta > Magnoliopsida > Asterales > Asteraceae > Helianthus > Helianthus tuberosus. Next base: position 14,854 of record JARYGA010056282.1, read on the forward strand.
TAATATTTCACGTGGTAGAGACGCTATTGATACTATTTCACGTGTTAATAGCATATTAAATGCTCCAGAAGAGCATCGATAGTTTACCCGCTGAAATCGAATTTTGTAATTCATAATGCATCATATTCTAATGTATACCAAAGAAATTTATGAAGTTTCCACTATGTTTGAATGAAAAGTCATCACCTTGGAATGGTGTAAAAGAAATATCTAAAATATATCATATAGAAAATATGGCCAGAAGACTATATTAGAAGTTACTAGAAATGATACTAATTTTCCACAATATTCCATTAAATCAAATATGGTGAGTAACCAGAAGTTACTAGAATATTTATACGTTCACCACATGGCATGACCAAATAGGTCATCAAAATAGCATCATGATATGCTAAACAATCAAACATGCTAACCGGTACCTTAGCACCTCTAAGTAATCTAAAAACATTGCTCCCAAAATGCCTTATCATATGTCTAGTTAGGTTTTTTTTGTGGCAAATAAATTTTTATGCCCTTCCAAACAATAGACTCCTACAAACAATCCCTCTTATATGGGACCATTGAAATGTACAGTTGTGTGGATTGTGGCATTCATACATGGTTACATGTGAGTTTTTAGCTACCCATATGTAGCATATGCCCAACACTATGGAACGTTGTTTTTTTTTACATGGTTTAACAATGTTCTTTGACAACCCAATTGTAGGGACCATTGTTGGGCACAATGTGAAATATAGTGAGAGGCATACGTAGTCGAGAAGGAATTCGTCGATTGATTATATCAATTCAAAACCAACTGCTTATCACAAATACTCCCCATTGCAACTGGTCTCCTGAAGAGAACCAAGTTTCCATTTTTTTTTTTATATATTTTGTTGTGCAGCCTATGTACCAATAGCACCACCATAACATATAAAATGGGATATGTACATCGTATTCCCAGTCTTAGGGGGAGACAAGAAAATGAAAGACTGGTAACATAAAAAAAAATGCATCATATTATATATCGACCCCTGAAGTGGTCAATGCAAATCTGAAGTCCAAAAGAAAGAGCGTGTATTTGCAAATAATAACAAATGAAATACAAGATGCATTCACTAACACAAATAAGGTGACAAAGTCACATATACTAGCTTAAACTTATCTGCTCGAATGGAAGTACTCACAAAATGATTATCATATTAATAAATTGTGAGAGATAAATCGGTTCCAAAAAGATAAAACCCACAAACACAAAAGGAGCAGAGTAACGCAGTTGGTGTAACCCCAAAAGAGGTGGCACACAAAACACCATAAGTGGTTGCATACAAAACCCCAGAAGTGGTTGCATACTAAACCTTAAAGAAGGTTGTTGTCAAAACCCCAAAAGAGGCTAATGGAGTTCTAAAAGAAACTCTAGTACCAAACAAATATGAGATCGCGATGAATTATGTACAAAATAAGTACAATATGGAACCGTAATGAAACACGTGTAAAATGATATATTTGATTATGCTATAGCAATAGATGTAATCGATGAAAAAAACGAAGATTACATACATAGAAAGTGTGCAAGAGTGTATGCACACAAATAGCCAAAATGGCTACATGACTTAAGGTTGAACTAAATTTGCTCGACAAACTAAACGTTTTCGAACCAGCAGTTCGAACACCCATAGACGTCAAACCAGTAGGTTATAAATGGGTGTCTTTAAATAAAAGGAAACGTAAATAATGAGTTTTTGCGATGTAAGGCACGCATTTTAACATAAAGATTTTTCCCAAATCCCAGCAGTTGATTACGAGGAAACGTATACCCCTGTAGTGGATGCGATAATCTTTAGATGTTTAAGCGGCCTCGCAATCTCAGAATGATTTCAGATAAAATAACTTATGGATGTCATCACTGTATACATGTACGAGACAATTGCAAATGACATCTGTATGAAAACCCCTGAAGGATTAAAAAAAATGCTCAAAGCATTACGAAACAATAACCCCATATGTGTTATATATACGAATCTTAAAGGAAACTACTCGTATGTGGTACAGTCGACTATACTCTGAAAAGAGAGGTATAATTTTGATAAAATGAGCTACATCTATTTAACAAGATTTCACTCTTACAGTGATAATATAAACATCATCGAGAGGGAACTCTCAAACTAAAGAGGAAAATTTTGAATGACCTTTACAAAGTGTAGTTATCCTCGACCTGTAGGTTCGAGTATATATGTACTATTTTTGCTCATCAATCTGACTACATCTAGAAGATGTTATATAGAAAAAGCTCATTCGTTGAGTAAATGAACGATTGTCTGATCGCTTGACATAGAAAAAATATTCTTATCAACCCCAAGAAAAGGATGCTGAACTACTTAGTCAAGAAGTACCATACTTAATTGCGATCAGAGCATTGAGGTATCTTGCAAACAAGACGACATCTGATATATTACTTTGTATTGGTAAGATTACAGTTCTAATCTCAAATGTTGCACTCTTTTTCCCTTCACTAAGTTTTTCCCATTGGGTTTTTCTTGGTAAGGTTTTTAACGAGACAACATAACTGGTCCAGTAGTATCAGTTTATCTTATAGGTCCCGAAGTACTAATTTAACATCATCATAAATCATGTTGTTAATTATGTATAATGCGTAGTGCACTCTTTTCCCTTAGCTACGGTTTTGTCCCATTGGGTTTTCCTGGCATGGTTTTTAACGAGGCAGAATTATAAAGCGCATTAAATTATTATTTGACATATTTACAAACTCGAGACACGGGATAGTTCCACAAGAACAATATGGCGTCCTGGGTTATGATTGATATATATTAGACTCGCATAGAGTTCGATCTCAATCCAGATACAAGTTATGAAGGTCGAAGATTTCAGCATATTTAAGAAGTATGTAAATTAGAGTTGATCAAGAGAAGCTCAAGCTATACTGTATGAAGACAATGTAGACAACAACACCCAAATCAAAGAAGACTACGCCAAATATCAAGTCAAGCAATTGTCACAGAAGATTGGATTCAACATCATCAAGATATACAAGTAAAATTGAGGGGGAGTAACGTACCCATAATATACACAGTGTACGTACTCTTTTTCTTTAATGAGACAACATACCTGATCCAGAAGTATTAGGGGGAGACAATACGCGCTGCACTCTTTTTCCCTTAGCTGAGGTTTTGTCCCACTGGGTTTTCCTAGCAAGGTTTTTAACGAGGCAGCATCACCAAGCGTATTAAAGAATAGTATATCATCATGTGAATAGTCAAGGGGGAGTGTTATGAATGCATCCATTATTAGTGACTATACACATTTGTAACTCCTATGTCACATTATGTTTGTATTAATGTTATAGCCTATATATAGTGGCTCATGTATTTTGTATGATATATATCAATAAGAAATTCATCTCACATTCTCTCATTCTCTCCTATACATTGCTAATAGGTTCTAGTTATTACACAACATTAATAATTTTAATAATCATTATTAGGTAATCTTTAATTAATCATTAATTATAATATAATAATAATAAGTATTCTTTTATAATAAAAAAATTATATTCTAATTAAAAAAAAGGGGTTATTATTAATTAAAAAAAAGGGGTTTGTTTGGTTTGTGACAAGTTTTGACAGGTTTTGAGGTGCAGTTCAGAAAGTGGGTTCATTCGCGTGCAAAGGGTTTGAGTTAGTGAGTACACTGGTTCTCGTTTGGTTTGTGTTTTGGGGGATAGAACAAAAGTAACCGCCACCCACTGAAATTATGGCATTTATGTTTCACAAACCCGCAGCTCAAGAAATTACTCGTGAAGAGATACTTTCTGTCTTTTGTACTCCTGAGTGTAGAGAAAGGGTTGAAGCTTATAGAATACACAATGTTGAGCTAATTCAAGACTATCAAGATATTAAAAATAAAAACTTTACTTTATCGAAAAATGAGAAACTTTATAAAGAAAAAATTGAAGCTCAGCGAAAAGACATCATCAAACTCAAAGATGATGTAAGTGTAAAAATAACTCAACTCTTATATGTTCAGGAGAAAATGTGCATTCTGACTAAAGAAATGGAAGATATCAGAGATAGATATCAAATTAATGAACTCAATATTAAGAAATTTGATTCTTCCAGCCAATTAGTTAAAAATCTATGTGATCAGCAACTCGCATACAAGAAAAAGAAAGGATGTGGATTTGGTTTCAATCAGGCTCCTCCTCCTTATAATGACAATTACACTTATTTACCTATGACTGAGGAGGAGCTGATGAATGAAAGTAAAATGACTTATGGTCCCAAAAACAATAAGTCATCATTTAATGGTAGACCTGTTGAGAAACAGAAATCTACTTCAATAAATTTTGTTTCTAAAGGCTCAGTTGATCCTAACGCTTCGTCTTCATGTGCAGATAAAGTATCTGAAGTAAAGTGTGGAGATGTTCTTGGGAGTGACCCAGTTGTTCATTCTAATATTTCTGAAAATTATTTTGAACAAACTGAATCTGATATTGCTTTTGGTAGAACTTTGTTTGAGTCGTTTTGTGCTTATGTGTCGTCAAGTGAGCCTGATGTTTGGGGCAAAACTGATGATGTTTGTGTTGAATCTTTGAACAATAATTGTGGTGATTGTGTTTCAGTTAATGCACGTGATTGTGATGTTTCTAATATTTCAGGTGTTGACAGTGTTACAGGTGAGGTCCCTCAGGACACAATCAGTGAAACCACTAAAACTCCTTCTCAAGAAAATCAAGAGTATCCTGATTCTTCTTCTGAATCTGTCTCAGTGGGCGTCCCTAATGTTGAATCTAGTGGGACCCCATTGGAAACTGTAGATGAAAGCAAACCTAAATCGGATTCACATGATACATGTGTTGACGAAACATGTGTTGATGAAATTTCAACTTGTTCTAAAATTGAAACTGAATCTGAATCTATTAAAGAAGAAAAAGGAGTTGAAATAAATGAACAGTCACCGAAAAATGTTTCTGAAAATAAAGATAAAACTGAAACACCGGTTTTTCAAAATGATCATGATAAAAGTGAGAAGGATGAATCTCATCATCCGTCTACATCTCATGCTTGTGCTGGTTCTGATCAACAGGTACAGAAGAACTCAGAAAAGGCACATGGAACACAGGCAACGCAAGCTCGGTCATCTAGACCCATTAAATCAGCTAATGCTGCTAGCTCTCAGAATCTCCATACATTGAAACGACAGACATGTTTCAACTGTGGAATTCCTGGACACATTGCTAGAAATTGTGTTCATCGTCCAAAGGTGCAACGAAATGCTAACACTCACTCGTGTGCTGATGTTTGTGAGCCGGTTCACAACAAGCGGAATGAGCCAAAACGAGCAGATCAAAGTCGGGGGCATACGAAGTCTGCTTATCAAGGACAATCACGATCTCATAAGGCTCGTGATAAGGTGATTGAAAGCTCCAATAAGGGAGAAAAGACGAAAAATGGTGCTCAGAGCAAGAAGACTTCTGCAAACAACAAATACAAGCACCCCAATTCGTCTTCGTCTAAGAGAAATGTGCAGGCGCATCCAATGCAAAAGGGACCGGTTTGTCCTTCAGGACCTGCTAGAGTGAATCAAGCTGCTCAAAACGTCTTTCAGATGAAAAGACAAACTTGCTACAACTGTGGCATTGCGGGTCATATTGCTAGAAACTGCACACGGCATCCCCATGTACCCTATTATATGCGAAATCAGAGGGTTACACCAAAGGATAACAATCATTCCAAGCCGATGAAGGTATCATCACCTAAGGCAATGAAGAATGTGAATCCCAAGGTTAAACCTTCTGATGGGGATTGGAATGCTGCTAAAGCAAAAAGAAAACAAGCTTTGAAACCTACACAAGTTTCGAAAAATAACAAGGTTGATAAGCCAACTGTTTTGCCAAAGGCATCTAAGAAACTAGAAAAGCCTAAACAAATTTGGAAAGCAAAACAAAAAGCAGCTACATCTCCGATTCTTGAAACGAAAGGGGACTTGTGTTTAAAAGAAGTGTCTTATTTTGATGCTTCAGGAAATCCCAGGACCACGATGGCCTGGGTACCAATGTCTTACTAATCTCCTTACGTTTCAGGAACAACTAAGGAGGAGCTATTGACAATCTTTGGAATGTTGATAGCGGTTGTTCCAGAGATAAAAACGGGTAACATTTCACTATTGCAAAAAGTTCAAATTTTTTTTACAGATGATATGTTTCATTTGGAGGAGATTAGAGAAGTAAGATAAGATCAGCAAAACGTACCGTTTAAATTTAGTACTTTGATTTGAATTTTAATTAGTCTTCAATCTGATGACAGAACGGTTAAGCAAAAATATTTTCTTTTCTAGTTCATTACTTTGTATATAAAGTGTCCTTTCTCTAGTAAATGGTAAATTTGCGCAAAAATACAAGATTTATGCACAAATTTAGATAGATATAGAGTTTAGGGGGAGAAAACTTAGAAAAGAAAAATACAAAAAGAGTTTGTTGTATATATATGCATTGTTTTAGGGGGAGAAAATGAGAAAAATACAAAAACATTAGAAAAATGAAAAAGCCAAAAAGATAAAATTGCATGATATGGGAAGTGAAATAAATGTTCGTGTTAAAGGGTTTGACTAACACATGTAAGGTGTCATAGCTGAAAAGACTAGGATCTACTGTGATATGTCGATAGGCTTGACGCTCAAAATGATAAAAGAAACTAAGTGATATAAACATAACGAACTATGTACCATGTGGGTAACATACCAACGGCGTATGATTTTATGGTTTTAAATCTTGCGTTGCTAGATAGCCAACATCTGAGGTTTTGGGTCTTTATATTGTTGAATCATCCGGGGATATCTTGGTTGTCCTTCTGTTGCATCCAGATTATATGCAGACCTAGACACAGTCAGGATATCTTAAAAGATCCCAAGAGGACAAAAACCCTAAGGAATAAAATCTCAAAATGAGAAAATTCCCAATGCTCAAAGAGCCAAATTCGTACCAAAAAGGTATTTGCCTCGCCCTCGTTGGACAAAAACATTGGTCGCTCTGCTGTACGAAAGTACTGACCTGTCACCAATGGTCTAACGTTGTAAATAAAAAAGGATGACATCAATATACTCACCTATCACGATGAATCGTTGTGCTTACCTTGATCGCGGGGGTATGACTTGGAATGGGACACACGGGTATAATAGTATAATACTACCTTAAGCATATCACGAAGTTGAAAAATTGAAAGTTGAGCGTTAAAGTTTAAGTGGACAAATATATTGTCAATCGCATAGACCAGTTTGATTAGGCTCGTACTGAAAAGTGTTCCTTAGTCTGCCTGAGAATGAATTTTGATCCCATTGCAATTGTAATTGTATATTATGGTAGTTGTTTATATTTTGAGTTCTTATTTGTTTCTTGCTCTTAAAATTAAAAAAATTAAAAAAATAGAAAAATTCAAAAAATACAAAAATAGTGTCTTGTTTTTCTATAAAACCAAAAATAAAAAATAGAGTGTTTATTTATTTTTCTTAAAATTAAAAAATGTAACCGTTCTTGAAGATTTGACTGATCATCAAAAGTTGAAAGAATTTAAATTGTGAAATCCGAGTATAAGTACTTGGATGTACCTAGTGTTCATATGGTACTCTCCCTGTTGCATAAGAAATGTTTGCTAATGAGTTTGTGAGCATGTGCAGAACTTGATTTCAATCAAGAACAGGGGTTGATGAAGACTGAGATGCTGTTAGTTGCTGAAGAAGCCTGAAGCAGCACAACAACAAGATGTACCTGAGTCAGAAGAACCGGATACGAAACGCCGTCTGATAATGAAAGTACATTTGAAGAAGTACCGTGAACCTGCTTGAAAGAGAAAGTTTAAAGAAGAAAAGAGCTGTTGAGAATCCTCCTCTCACATTCTTTCTGACAAAGATTTTCAAGCAAAGCTGATCATGATCCTGATATGAAGCTAACCACAAGAGCTGAAGAAAGAGACCCAGTGCTGAGAGTTCAGAAGTCAAGAACTTCCACAACATCTGCAGCATAGCAACAACCATAGACTTTGTTGAAGACGTTGCTGATTTCAAGTTATGAAGACAATTTGATGGCATCAGTCTAGTGGGAGATTGTTAGGACCTAAAGTGTGAGACTGACGCATCAAATTAACACAACGGGTTATGGTTACGAACTGGGCTTTACCGGGTTAGTTATATTAGGTTTTGGACCTTTATAGGTCACTTGGGCCAAGCTTTAGGCCATGTGGGCCAAGCAGGCCCAAGGGGAGCCCATGTGGAAAATGGGCTTGTCTATGTATATAAACAAGTTTTTGACTTGTTTTAGAACTTTTAGATCCTCCATTGTTATGTTGGATCGAGTTTGTGACCCTAAACAGTCAGTTAAAGTAGTTCATCTTAGTTTACATAGGCGGAATCAAAGTAAACCAAGTCACAACAGCTTGTTCCTTTCAATTCTTTTCTATTAGTGTTTTTCCGAGACTTTACACAGATTTCTGATGAAATTTTGGCAGCACCTTGTCTCTCACACACACATCAGTTCGCTTCAAATGACAACACCATAACCCTATTTATAGTTGATGCCTGTTCGCTTGAAATGACACGGATTGCTTCAAGCGAACACACATAATTGTGTTTCAAGCGAACTTGAAGTTGTTGGTTTCGCTTGAACTAGCCTAAGACACCTTCAAGCGAACTCACCTATTTACACATATACAAACCCTAATTACATCCTATCTAGACCTAAGACTTGATTAAGACATAGTCAGCAGACATTCAGTGCACCAACAGACTCCCCCTTGGATGTTGACGAAGCCTTCAGCGTCAAGTCTTCAGTCTTAGTCTCTCTTCAAATTTTCTTCACATTGTAAAAACTTTCTCTTCACAGGTTCAGGAATTCAACCTAGCTCCATCTTCAATTTCCATCCAGAATTCTGACTCCCGCTTTCGCAGACTCCCCCTCTCGGAATGCTGGGACTCGAAATTCTGGTTCAAACTTTAACATTTTGTTGCCATGGGGATTCCTGTTATCTGCATATACTCTACCTAAATATAAGATATATGACAATAATAGTTTCAGTCCAAACTTACCTTTTAACCTTCAGTGATAGAAATCCACTTAAGTATTCAGGTCCAAATTAATGACCCTGATTACTTAATTTGTCTACCAAGTCCAATTTAATGACCTTGGTTGATCAGAAATAATTCACACTGACATTTAGTTCAATTTGATTTTCTAAAAATTTACAAGTTTCAAATTAATGAACTTGTTTAAACTTTTCAACTTTCACAGACTTATCATGTTTAGCTCACGACTCATCTTCCAGCCCAGAAATCTCCTGCATCTGCTTTCAACTTTCGAATCCGAAGATCAACTCTCCACTTTGATTTGTCAAAAATAAAGCAGAAATGAAAAATCTTTTTGGATTTTTAAAAAAGCTTCTAAACTTAGAAATGAAATACATAACTAAAATGCAGTAAAAATAACCTATTTACAAACATATTTTTGGTTAAGCGTGTTAGGGAATCATATCAGCTATTTGACAAGTCACAAGTACCGTTAAGCTGTGATTACATACTCAGAATTAAACAATTGGCTTAGATTGTCAATATACTGATCCACTTAAATTCTCACACACATTTCAATCTGTCCAGGATACGGATTTAGTGTTTTAGAAACTTAAACTTATACGTGTGTCCCACCTCTTGAATATACTCCCGTATCCAGATCTCAATATTCAGTCTTACAGGTGAGTATAACACAAATGATATCTGTAAGTGGTTAATAAATTATGAAGAATCATGAGAGCTCAGGTCAGAACTACCGTTCAGCAGACAGATCATGACTCAACTTTTGGGTGTGTCCCCTTTAGAGGATCTTTTTTACAACAGCATTGCTAAGCAATTTTATTGTCTTATCATATATGCTGAGGGTGATGCTATGTTTCAAGCATTGCGGAAAGTATTATTCGAGGACTAGGTCAGAACTTCCATTCAGCAAAAGTCCCGGAATAATACCCCAGATATCACTGAGTATAAAAACCTAGTATATCAGAAAAAGGAATCTTTCAAACAAAATTTCAGGGGTTACCTATATATCCAAGTAGTGTTCCCCATGAAATAAGTAAGTAAAGATTTAAGTTTATATCCCGAACAAACCTACTAAATGTGTAAAAACCTATCGGCACATCATCAGCGAGACTGTTTAACGCATTTAAACATTCCATTTCTTTAGCATATTGTAACTGTCAAGCCGATATACTATCATTTTCCCTTTTTTACACAAGCTCTTTTCTGGTTTTCTATTGTTTTTGGATTTTGAAAATATCTCATGTTTTTGTATTTTTGACATTTTTTATTGTTTTTGTATTTTCTGAAAAATTACCCTATACTCCCCCTAAATACCAAAACAGGTAAAAAATCGACAAACCATTGCAGATTGCTTCTCAACATCATCTACAATGTCTCCTTCATCAACGCCAATAATCTCCTCCAACACCGATAAAAGCTTCATACCATTCAGTTTTAGCAAATATTGAAAACGTGTTTTATCAAATGCTTTGGTATGTAAATCAGCTTTTTGCTCGTCAGTGTGGATTTTCTCAATTCGAATCAACTTCTTCTCGAAACAATCTCGAATGAAGTGATGACGAATCTCAATGTGTTTCGTTTTAGCATGATGAACTGGATTTTTAGTAATGTTAATCGCTGCCTCATTATCAACAAAGATAGGGGTGTTTAGAAATTGCAAACCGTAGTCGCGCATCTGTTGCTGGATCCACAAAATCTGAGAGCAGCAGCTGCTAGCAGATACATACTCCGCTTCACATGTGGATAAAGCCACAGAGGTTTGCTTTTTGCATTGCCAGGTGACCAATCGTGATCCAAAGAACTGGCACCCTGCTGTTGTTGATTTAGCATTAACTTTGCAGCATCCGAAATCAGAATCGGAATACCCTTCGAGCGTGAAATCACCTTCTCTTGGATACCACAACCCTAATGATGGAGTTCCTTTCAGGTAGCGTAATATCCTTTTCACAATCACCATATGCGAAGCTCTCGGGTTAGATTGAAATCTTGCTGCGAGGCAGGTTGGGTACATGATATCGGGTCTTGAAGCTGTCAAATACATCAGCGATCCGATCATGGAACGATACATTGTTTCATCTACCTTATCTCCGGTGAGATCAGGGTTTATCCCATGATTCATTGCTAATGGAGTGGAAGCTGGAGTAGAACCTGACATCCCGAATTTCTCCAAGATATCATGAACGTACTTCGTTTGATGTATGAAAATTCCTTTGGGTAGTTGATCAACCTGCAGTCCCAAAAAGAATTTCATCTCACCCATCGATGACATTTCGAATATCTGCTTCATGACTTGTTCAAAATCTTTGCACAAATTTTCATTTGTTGACCCAATTATGATGCCGTCCACATATATCTGAACAATCAGAAGATGACCGTCGACCTATTTGGTGAAGAGAGTGGCATCCACTTTTCAACGAATGAAGCTATTGGCTAGTAGGTGTTGAGACAATGTCTCATACCAAGCTCTCGGGGCCTGGTGTAAACCATACAGCGCTTTATCTAGCAAGTAGACCTTGTCTTTGTGATGTGGATCGGTAAAGCCCGGTGGCTGACCGACATAAACCTCCTCTTTTACCTTCCCATAGAGAAAAGCCGATTTTACATCTAACTGATATACTTTGAAGTTTTTCCAAGACGCAAATGCTAGGAAAATTCTGATCGCTTCTAGTCGAGCTACAAGAGCATACACTTCGGTAAAATCTATACCCTCCTGCTGACTGAAACCCTGGACTACGAGTCGAGCTTTGTTGCGAACCACAACTCCTCTATCGTCTCTTTTACACTTGAACACCCACTTGGTGTTTATCTTCCTCTGACCATCAGGCAAATCCACTAACTTCCACACTCCCAGCTTTTCGAATTGGCTCAGTTCCTCCTGCATTGCATTGACCCAAGAATCTTCAGTAAGTGCCTCTTTATACGTCCTTGGCTCAATCTGTGAAATAAAACAACTCAATGAGAATTTAGTTTGCAAAGGAGCAACTTTTGTATAAAAACATGTAAGCCCTTTATCAAGCTGTCTTCGAGTGCGGACGCCTGTTTGCAATTCTCCAATGATCAACTCCTCTGGATGGTATGAAAGAGTTCGTGGCATCACTTCACCTAGAACATCTACATCGCCTTCCAGATTAGTAACATTCTGATTTGAACCTTGTTCACTGACTGGGTTTGTTTGACTTGAGATCTGAATTTGCTCCCCCTCAGAATCTGAATCACCATGATCAAATACTGGCATGTTCTCAGATTCTTGATTATCATTCTGTGCCGTCTGATTATCTTGAGCAACTGCATTTTGTTGGACATCATCATGTTCACCAGCATTGCTTGGACCTGCTTCATCATCATTTGATGCTCGTTGCGGTCTTCTTGAATACTCAGCTGGGAACCTTTCCAGCGATGACTCATACTCACGCAAAATATCCAACTCATCAAAGAAATCTTCTTCTTCTTATTGTTCTTCCATCATGTCAAACGATTCCCACAATTTGTCGTAATGATAACGCCATGAATCTCCAGGATTCTGAGGCGGCATAGTATAACCTTAACATTCAACATTTGGAGCTTCAATAATCCGCTTCAGACTTGGAACGAAGACTCGTCGTAATGGACTTGCATAACCTATGAATATCCCTTCAATACTCTTCGGACCAAACTTTCCAAAAGGCTCTAGAACAGTACAGGGTGACCCAAACGGTTCAAGATACTTTAGATTTGGTTTGCGGTTATTGATCAACTCAAAGCATGTTTTGTTGAATTTCTTGACAGTGAGAACTCTGTTGAGCGTATAGCATGCGGCGGAAACTGCTTCTGCCCAAAAATTTATCGGTAGCTTTGAATCAGCAAGCATTGTTCTGGCCGTTTCGATTAGTATCCTGTTCTTTCTTTCAGCTACTCCATTCTGCTGCGGAGTGTATGGAGCACTAAACTCATGCAATATACCTCTTTCATCACAATATTCTTCCATCTTGTTGTTCTTGAACTCAGTACCATTGTCGCTTCTAATTCTTCTGATACGCCTTTGGTATAGATTTTCAATCTTTCTGAACAACGCCATCAAACTGTCAAACGTTTCATCTTTCGAATTCAAGAATGATACCCACGAAAATCTGGAATAATCATCGGTAACCACAAGACAGTAGAGATCCCCTGTAATACTTTTGACATTTACTGGACCAAACAAATCCATATGTAGTCTCTCTAACGGTCTGGAAACTGAATTGACTTGCTTTTTAGGGTGTGACTTTTTCTTCTGCTTGCCTTTGATGCAACTAATGCACTCCCCTTCCAGATGAAAACCTTTAATGTGAACACCCAGAACTAAATCATTATGCACCTAGCGATTCATTTTTCTAAGATGTATATGACCCATCATTCGGTGCCACAACTGCGATTCTTTCTCCGTTGCTCTAGACACAAAACAATGAGCCTGACCGGTTGTTGTAGTAGCTACACTCATGTCCAACACATATAGATCATTCACTCTAGGTGCCCTCATGATAATCCATTCTTCAGGGATAACAAATCCTGGTTTCAAGATCAAACATTCTTTGTCTGTGAAGTGAGTGGTATACATATTGTCACAAATATGCGAGATACTCAGCAGATTATTCTCTAGCTCAGTAATGTAGTTAACTCTTTCAAACGTAACAATCCCATTGGATAACGTTCCTTCACCAATAATTCTACCACCTTGGTTTCCTGCGAATCCCACATAACCTCCATTGCAATTTCTAACATCATATAACAATGCAGTCTTCCCTGTCATATGTCGAGACGCTCCACTATCCATAATCCATCGTGAAATAGCTCTCGGAAGTTCCTGCACATATCACAAATTGATTTTTAAAACACATTTCAATAAAGATGTCGATTCATGCTTCACAATTACCAACTAGGAAGCTCCGGCAAGTCCGAATTTTTTAGTGAGATTTTGATGCCACCCAAGCCTCTTTTGACTCGGGTAACTTGACTTTAATGTGAGTTTTAGCAGTGTAAAGTGGCGGAAAATTTTTATCATTCATTTTTAAGCTTTCATCTGCTCCAACCTCAACCTTTTTGTATAAGAAAAACTCATCTATCTTAAGTTGACCGATTGGTTGATTTTTCCTTTGAACATTCTTCTTCTCTGGTGGAGTAGAAGATTGTTTCTCCAATTTTTCATAATAATCCAAAGGAACATCCATCTTTACCAGTGTGGTAGAAGATGATTGTTTTTCCGACTCTGAAACCTTTGGTTTAAATGAACTTGGTTTCTTTTCAACCACTTTTGGCTTCAATGTTTGTTGAGATGAAGCAACCTGTTTGTAGAATTTGTCATTTTTAGTTACCACATTTTTAACAGGTTCAATTTTGACTTTTGATTTCTCATTTTTCAAAATTTTCTCAACAACCATTGGAGTTTTGCCTTTTGCATCAACCTTCTTCTGTCGATTCTCAACAACTTCAGTCTTAGGCTTGAAGTTGGTGCAATTTCTTGCAATGTGACCAACTTTGTTGCATCTAAAACATGTACGAGTATCAACTACTCGACTTGTGCCTTCAGACTGATGTTGTTGTTATGAGGCCCTCTTCTCAAAGAACTCTTCATTTGATTTTGAAAAGATTTCATTTTCCTCATCAGAAAGTGAACTTGAACCGTTCACAAACACCTTCTTTTCAGCAAACCTTTTGTTTTGAAAAATCTTTCTTTGATAGGTCTTACTACCCTGATAACCACCCGACCAATTGTTTCGATTGTTGTTATAAAAACGTGGTGGAACTACAGGTTTCTTGTAGTAAGCTTTATCTTTCTCAAAATTCATTTGCCTTTTTGTTTGTTTTAAACTCTTTACTTCAGACAAATCGATTTCAACCATTTTGAACACATTTGTCAATTTTGAAACATTTACATTCTCCAGAGGAAACTCAGAATCCGAATACAACTTATCAGATCCAGCCATCTTGTACATCACAAGACCCGGTTCATCACCTAAGTTGTTTTTAGACTTTTGTTTCGGAATGTATTTGTCCAATAAACATTCTTCATTCTCAGCTGAATCATTATCCAAAACACTTTCAGCCATGCCTTTAACAATCTCAGTTTGAACACTATCATCAGATGATGATGAAGAAAATGTAACATCAATTGAATCAGGAAGTTTCACTTCATTTTCTTCCTCAAGATTAACCAACCCAGATTGCTTTTTCGAATAATTGTCTAGAACTGGTGGCGGAACTTGATGAAACCCGGCCCCAGTTCCATCACAGTATACATCTTCGCCTGTTTTGTCTTTCCCGATGGGTTTGGGAATAATGTGTTGCAAAACAAAGCTTGCAGAGTTGTAACTGTTCAATTTCAAATTTATTCGCTCATTCTCAATCTTAGCTTCTTCAAATTGAAGCTTCAATTTAGCAATCTCATCCAATTGTTTGTTGATTAATTCTTCTTTAATTCTCAAAACACATTGCAATTGGCAATTTTCTTTGTATGTTTTACCGTTTCTATCATCATTATCTTTAACCATGCTTTTAAGCTTCTCAAATTTTTCAGTAATCTGACGATTTTCAAGAACTAACCTCTCATTTTCTTTCCTAACCTTTTCCTGATCAATTTTATCAGTTTCAATTTTGTTAGTTAATTCTTTTAATCGTTCAGTTGAAGCTTTCACCATTTTATCACGATCAAGGATTTGATCCTCAACACTTCTGACTTTAGCAGTCAGATCATCAATCTTTTTACCTTTGAGATAAGTGTTTGTACTACAAATCTTGCATTCTTTGATGCAATTTTTGCATTCAACATCACCACTGACTTTCTTACCTGACTCAGTCGTTGACGCGTTTGAACTGACCTGGCTTTTAGACTCAGGGACGGATTTAGAATCTACCTCAAGTGCCTTAGCAGCCAGCACCTTGTCAGCCATCTTTCCCATGTTTTCAGCATTCAACTTTTGAGTCGTGTCAATGATTCCAGTATCAACCTTCTTTGACTTCTCTTTTTCTTTCTCTTTCTCTTTCTCTTCTTCCTCTTCTCCGCTTCCTCACCATTTCTTCTGCCAATAATCATCTTCGTCGTTAAACTCTTTGATTATGGTTTCCAAATCAAGAGTGTTATGATCAATAGCAATGTTTCCATAGGGGTCAAGATAACATTCCCTGTCTGGATCCCATCTATTTGCTCTTTTTGCCTCAGAAAAGATACCAGATATTCTGATCAATCTGTTTGTGGCCAACATCTTTCTGTGATTATACTTCTGTTCTTCAGTTCTGTTGTCTTTCCAAGGTTTAGGTTCAGAATTTGCCATGAATGCATATCCAACCGCATCCTCCTCAGGTAACAACTCACTCCAGTCGTAACCTTCATCGTCGTGAATTACAGCAAGAGCTCTAGACTTCTCTTTGTTCTCTTCAAGCTGCTTCAATCTTGGCGGCTCTGATTTATTCTGATGATAAATTGCTTTCTTGTAGTAATCTTCTCTGAACGGGTTTTCAGATTCATCAGCATACGCGTTTCGACATTCGCGTTTAAAGTGTCCTTTCTGTTTACACTTGAAGCATGTCACTTTAGACTTGTCAAATCCTAACTTGGTAGATGGTCCACCAATAGACTTTCTCCCAGTTATCTCCATAAAACGCTGTGCACGACGAACTGCACTGGCCATACACCACCTTATGTCGATCAGTTCTATCTCCCCAGGATCAATCTGATCATAATCTTCCTTCGTCAGGTTGGTGTTGCCTATCTTCCCTGCTACAAGACTTTCATAAGATTCTAGCATAGATGCTAAGAAAACCATCTGTTGCTTTGCAGACTCCTCGCTGAAATTCTGAGCGTTCTTTAAATCTACAGCGATGTTGCATTGAAATAGATTCTTTGCATCAGAATAATTTGCAGATGACGAAGATCCACTGTGAAATCCACTGCTTTGACTTTCTTTGTTTGATGTGTTAACATTTTCGGCAGAAAAAGCTGTCTTGGGAGATGTATTCTTTGGCATCATGCTCTTTGGATAATACAAATCCAAGTTCTGCTGATAAGACGAATGATTGACTTTGTGTGTCTTCTTTAATTCCAACTCGTGACTTTCTAATCTTTCAATCAACAAATCCACTGTAAGCTCCTCAGACTTGATCGTATTCTTCAACATCAAAGCATAATATTGCCAATCCATCTCATCTGGCAATGCATCAAACAATTTGTCGATTAGCTCTTCTCGAGAATATAAAATTTCATGTCTCGCCAGCTCTAGTTTCAGGTGCCCAAACCTCTCAATCATTTTACAAACTGATTCATTCATTAAACAACCAAATAAATCAAATTCTTTTCTAAGCAATTTCTTTTTGTTTTTCACTATTTCTGCACTTCCCAAACATTTAGCTCTTAACTTTTTCCAGAGATCTGTCGAATTAGTGTATTCGATCAAGGATATTATATCTTCCCGAACAGACTGAAATAGCAGTGCGATGCATTTTTGCTCAGCAACAAACGATTCTATTTCTTCAGATGTTGTCAAACTTTCACCAGTTTTGCCTCCATCATTATATCCATTCTTTAGACTCTTCCACCTGGGAAAAGCAAAGGCTCTCAACCAATCTTCAAACTTCTTGGCCCACCGACTATATTCTTCGATAGCCATCAACTTCGGGGGTTTGTTATAAGTTCCGAATGAACTTTCAACTTCCAAAGCATCTGATAACTTTTTCTTTGTATTTGGCATGTTCTCATTAGTGTTGCTAGGTAAAGCATCATCTCCAGAATTTCCAGCAAAGGCAAAAATATCACAGAATGGATTGTAATCATCCATCTTCACGTACCTGAAAAATCAGCAAACACTTAGAAAATTTTTTAAGTTTTGAAAAACAGCAATTTCAAGCGGAAACACTTGAAGCGAAATCAGCTTTTAAGCTAGATAACTTTTCAAGCGAAATGGTAATACAAGTTCAAGCGAACCACTTCAAGCGAACTCAAAACACTTGAAGCGAAATAACCCCACTCAAGCGAACTCAGACAAAAGTATAATTCAAGCGAACTCAGCAAGAATTTTCAAGTGAATAATAGAATTTCAAGCGAACTCGAATATTATCTTAGTTCGCTTGAAAATACACAAGTATTTCAAGCGAGACACTCGGGTTCGTTCAAGCGGACAGTGTTTTTCAAGCGAGTGACGTCATCTTTTCACGAACAGTTTCAAGCGAACATATGATTTTGATCAATTTTAAGCCGTATTTTAGTCCAATTCTTTCAAGGATTAGTTAATACACTATTTCGCTTGAAATATATGAGTTTCAGGCCATTTCAACCGTAAAACAATGTCCAAATCAGAAAAGAAATGAGTAGAAGTAAGAGAATCTGATGATTTCAAGCTGCAATGGTATGAACTCTTCGTCCTGAGCTCTGATACCACTTGTTGGATCGAGTTTGTGACCCTAAACAGTCAGTTAAAGCAGTTCATCTTAGTTTACAGAGGCGGAATCAAAGTAAACCAAGTCACAACAGCTTGTTCCTTTCAATTCTTTTCTATTAGTGCTTTTCCGAGACTTTACACTGATTTCTGATGAAATTTTGGCAGCACCTTGTCTCTCACACACACATCAGTTCGCTTCAAATGACAATATCACAACCCTATTTATAGTTGATGCCTGTTCGCTTGAAATGACACGGATTGCTTCAAGCGAACACACATAATTGTGTTTCAAGCGAACTTGAAGTTGTTGGTTTCGCTTGAACTAGCCTAAGACACCTTCAAGCGAACTCACCTATTTACACATATACAAACCCTAATTACATCCTATCTAGACCTAAGACTTGATTAAGACATAGTCAGCAGACATTCAGTGCACCAACATGTTACAATATTGTAGAGAGCTAGAGGGAGGCGATTGATTGGTAGTGGTGTACTCATACCAGACGTTTTTGCTTGTTAAAGTAATCGAAACGTGTGTGAGTTAAAAGTTATTTCAGTGTTCTTGTTTTAATAAATAGTATAATAATAACAATAATAATATAATAATAGGTGTAATAATTAGTTAATAATTTTAATAATCATTATTAGGTAATCTTTAGTTAATCATTAATTATATTATAATAATAATAATAGTAAGTATTCTTTTATAATAAAAAAATTATATTCTAATAAGTATCCTTTCGTTTGGTGGATCAAGTTGATTTGCTGAATCTTGCTTATGAAGATCTGGAAGTATTAGCTCGCAATCAAATTAGAGCTACTGAAAAATATGAAGAAATTGCAAAAGGATGGACTGCTGTTGTTGCTTCAGCCATTCATATTCGCACAAAAGGATTTGATGGACTCAAGGATCATTTGGGTGGTGACAGTAATCGTTGAAGTCTCAAGATCCTCCATGCATAAACCTAGGGGGAGATTGTTGGAACCTAAAGGTTTATACATAGAGGATTGCGTAGTTCAAGGGTTGATTTTGTAATTGTTTGCTTTATGTTTTGGGTCGATATGTATGGGTTGGGTTAGACTAGATAGTTTCAAATGGGCCTAGGGTATTTACCCATATGTTTTGTATTTAAGCAAACCTCAACCTTGGAGTTGAGGTTGATCAGTTGTCACGCATAGGAGGCCACTCGAAACCTGTGAAGTTATCTTGTATCAGTCGTTGTTCAAGCTTTGAATGCAAGATAAACTGGTTTGTTTGCTTATTATTGGTTTCGATTACTTTATATTTCTTGAATAAACTTGTGTTTGATTTCCGCACTTACACAAGCCGTTGTTTGATATCCTTGAAAGATCCTCAAGGGTTTTACAGTTTTCGTCCCTGTGGTTTGTCAAAAATCACTATTTATGTCCATTAGTTTAAAATTTTGTGATTTCAGTCCCTGTGGTTTCACTTTCGTAACAATTTCAGTCCAGTATCTTAACACCGTCTATTTTACCGTTAAGTTTTTAATGAAAAACCTAAATTACCCTCGAGTTAATTAAATAAAAAAACCATGGAAATTTAAAAGATTGTATTCTAGGACCCACTTGTTAAAACGCAACCCCACGCTACCCCATCCCACTCCATCCCTGCTCTCATTTCCGGCAAAAGTTTCCGGTAATCTTCTCCGGCATCACAACACCACCCTCTTAATGTCCGGCGACCCATTACCCCACCCCAGCTAATATCTTCCTTGCATCATCAATTAACATAATTACTTTGAAAAATAATACTTACCTGGACATTTTCTCATTCTAAAATCCAAAATTAAAATTTTGGAACCATATATGTAAAAATTGTGTCAGGCTTCTACTTCTACTGAAGCCACGATGGGTCGAACCCTACAATCCAATTTAAGTCCATAGGTCATACAACAATAAAATCATATAAATCCAATAATAAAATCATATAAGTCCATATTTAATTAACACAAGGGTAATTTAGGTATTTAATTAAAAACTTAACGGTAAAATAGACGGTGTTAGGAGACTGGACTGAAATGGTTAAGAAAGTGAAACCACAGGAACTGAAATCACAATTTTTAAACTAATGGACTGAAATAGTGATTTTTGACAAACCACAGGGACGAAAACCACAATTAACTCTATAATCTATATCTATATCTATCTATACTATCTTATTAAGCAAACTAGGTTTTTTACCCTTATGGTAATTTTACATTATGTACACATTTTGAAGCAACATGTATAAGAGAACCAGGCTATTTTAGAAGGGATAAACTTGCGCATTGTCCAAAAACATAAGACACTTTAGGGGCATTTTAGTGATTTCGGCCCTTTTGTATCTTATAATTAAAATGTCATGTGAAGAGTCTAAAGTAATTGTTATTCTAAATAAATTTATCGAGAAAAATACCCGGATAGTCCCTGTGGTTTGCCCCTTTTTCACCTTTAGTTCCCAACTTTCTAAAATTACAGCTATAGTCCCCAACTTTTGTAATTTTGTTCCCGGATAGTCCCTAGGCCTACCATCAGTTACGTTTCTCAGTTAAGATGGTGTGAAATGACAAAAATACCCTTACTAAAAAACAAAATAACTTAACCTATTTAATAGGTTTATTTATATGTGGGATCCACTGCTTTATATATAAAAAAAACCTCGCCCCCCTTCATCACTCCTTCTTCCCCCTTCCTGCACCTTAATTGGTTAAATTAAAGGTTAGACATATAACCTTTAGGATTTTCATGATTTAATAGTATGTATAAATATAAAAAATAGATTTATATAGACTATATAATATAATCTAGAGTTAATTACTGTTTTCGTCCCTGTGTTTTGTCAAAAATCACTATTTCAGTCCATTAGTTTAAAAATTACGATTTCAGTCCTCGTGGTTTCACTTTCGTAACCATTTCAGTCCACCTCCGTTAACCCCATCCATTTATTCTGTTAAGTACACGTGAATTGACCATAATGCCCTTATTAATAAAAAAACAAAAAGATATCTAAATGAGTTAATTACTGTTTTCGTCCCTGTTGTTTGTCAAAAATCACTATTTCTGTCCATTAGTTTAAAATTTTGCGATTTCAGTCCCTGTGGTTTCACTTTCGTAACCATTTCAGTCCAGCCTCCTAACACCGTCTATTTTACCGTTAAGTTTTTAATGAAATACCTAAATTACCCTCGAGTTAATTAAATAAAAAAACCATGGAAATTTAAAAGATTGTATTCTAGGACCCACTTGTTAAAACACAACCCCACGCTACCCCATCCCACTCCATCACTGCTCTCATTTCCGGAAAAAGTTTCCTGTCATCTACTCCGGCATCACAACACCACCCTCTTAATGTCCGGCGACCCATTACCCCACCCCAGTTAATATCTTCCTTGCATCATCAATTAACATAATTACTTTGAAAAATAATACTTACCTGGACATTTTCTTATTCTAAAATCCAAAATTAAAATTTTGGAACCATATATGTAAAAATAGTGTCAGGCTTCTACTTCTACTGAAGCCACGATGGGTCGAACCCTACAATCCAATTTAAGTCCATAGGTCATACAACAATAAAATCATATAAATCCAATAATAAAATCATATAAGTCCATATTTAATTAACACAAGGGTAATTTAGGTATTTAATTAAAAACTTAACAGTAAAATAGACGGTGTTAGGAGACTGGACTGAAATGGTTAAGAAAGTGAAACCACATGAACTGAAATCACAATTTTTAAACTAATGGACTGAAATAGTGATTTTTGACAAACCACAGGGACGAAAACCGTAATTAACTCTATAATCTACATCTATATCTATCTATACTATCTTATTAAGCAAACTAGGTTTTTTACCCTTATGGTAATTTTACATTATGTACACATTTTGAAGCAACATGCATAAGAGAACCAGGCTATTTTAGAAGGGATAAACTTGCGTATTGTCCAAAAACTTAAGACACTTTAGGGGCATTTTAGTGATTTCGGCCCTTTTGTATCTTATAATTAAGATGTCATGTGAAGAGTCTAGAGTAATTGTTATTCTAAATAAATTTATGGAGAAAAATGCCCGGATAGTCCCTGTGGTTTGCCTAATTTTCACCTTTAGTCCCCCAACTTTCTAAAATTACAGCTATAGTCCCAACTTTTGTAATTTCATTCCCATATAGTCCCTAGGCCTAACATCAGTTACTTTTCTCAGTTAAGATGGTGTGAAATGACAAAAATACTCTTACTAAAAAACAAAATAACTTAACCTATTTAATAGGTTTATTTATATGTGGGACCCACTGCTTTATATATAAACCCCCCCCCCCCCCTTCATCACTCCTTCTTCCCCTTCCTGCACCTTAATTGATTAAATTAAAGGTTAGACATATAACCTTTAGGTTTTTCATGATTTAATAGTATGTATAAATATAAAAAATAGATTTATATGGACTATATAAAATAATCTAGAGTTAATTACTGTTTTCGTCCCTGTGGTTTGTCAAAAATCACTATTTCAGTCCATTAGTTTAATAATTGCGATTTGAGTCCTCGTGGTTTCACTTTCGTAACCATTTCAGTCCACCTCCGTTAACCCCATCCATTTATTCTGTTAAGTACACGTGAATTGACCATAATGCCCTTATTAATAAAAAACAAAAATATATCTAAATGAGTTAATTACTGTTTTCGTCCCTGTGGTTTGTCAAAAATCACTATTTCTGTCCATTAGTTTAAAATTTTGTGATTTCAGTCCCTGTGGTTTCACTTTCGTAACCATTTTAGTCCAGTCTCCTAACACCGTCTATTTTACCGTTAAGTTTTTAATGAAATACCTAAATTACCCTCGAGTTAATTAATTAAAAAAACCATGGAAATTTAAAAGATTGTATTCTAGGACCCACTTGTTAAAACACAACCCCACGCTACCCCATCCCACTCCATCCCTGCTCTCATTTCCGGCAAAAGTTTTCGGTTATCTTCTCCGGCATCACAACACCACCCTCTTAATGTCCGGCGACCCATTACCCCACCCCAGTTAATATCTTCCTTGCATCATCAATTAACATAATTACTATGAAAAATAATACATACCTGGACATTTTCTCATTCTAAAATCCAAAATTAAAATTTTGGAACCATATGTGTAAAAATAGTGTCAGGCTTCTACTTCTACTGAAGCCACGATGGGTCGAACCCTACAATCCAATTTAAGTCCATAGGTCATACAACAATAAAATCATATAAATCCAATAATAAAATCATATAAGTCCATATTTAATTAACACAAGGGTAATTTAGGTATATAATTAAAAACTTAACGGTAAAATAGACGGTGTTAGGAGACTGGACTGAAATGGTTAAGAAAGTGAAACCACAGGAACTGAAATCACAATTTTTAAACTAATGGACTGAAATAGTGATTTTTGACAAACCACAGGGACAAAAACCGTAATTAACTCTATAATCTATATCTATATCTATCTATACTATCTTATTAAGCAAACTAGGTTTTTTACCCTTATGGTAATTTTACATTATGTACACATTTTGAAGCAATATGTATAAGAGAACCAGGCTATTTTAGAAGGGATAAACTTGCGCGTTGTCCAAAAACTCAAGACACTTTAGGGGCATTTTAGTGATTTCGGCCCTTTTGTATCTTATAATTAAGATGTCATGTGAAGAGTCTAAAGTAATTGTTATTCTAAATAAATTTATGGAGAAAAATGCCCGGATAGTCCCTGTGGTTTGCCCCTTTTTCACCTTTAGTCCCCCAACTTTCTAAAATTACAGCTATAGTCCCCAACTTTTGTAATTTCGTTCCCGGATAGTCTCTAGGCCTAACATCAGTTACTTTTCTCAGTTAAGATGGTGTGAAATGACAAAAATACCCTTACTAAAAAACAAAATAACTTAACCTATTTAATAGGTTTATTTATATGTGGGACCCACTGCTTTATATATAACCCCCCCCCCCTCCTTCATCACTCCTTCTTCCCCCTTCCTGCACCTCCATCCACCCCACCCTCTTCTACCACCTTCACCACCACCATCACAACCACCACCACCAACTCACTCCATCGGAAAAACGCCACCACCACATCATCCCACCTTAAACATGTGATTAGTTTTCCTGATTATTGGTTAGGTGTTACTGAAATAGTTGCTGAAATTGTTAGGTGTTATTGATTGTGTGTTAAAGAGGTTTTTAATTCTGTGTTTTGTTGTTTTTTATTTCTGTTGTGTAAGATTAATTTTACTAAACATGTGATTAATTTTATTAATTATTTATTAGGAGTCTAGAAATCGGAGATTATGCTCTCTTTTTGATGGAGTAAAATTTGTTTCATCTTGTTACCTGTGCATCTTTTTTTTATGTTTCTTTTTTACTTCTATAAGCTTCTTCTCTTTTCAATTATTGTTTGCAAAGCTGACGGTGATGGTGTTGATATGCACAACACATACACAAACAAAAAGGTCAATTTGCAGGTAGTGTACCATTTGTATATAACAAAATACATACAAATTGATGGTGAGCACGTCAAAAGGCAGACGATGTTTAACGACTTACGAGGGCAAACAATTAACATACCCAGATGAACTAACACGGAAGCACACAAACATTGTAGAATCGAACCCTTATATTAAAATCTTACAATTAGAGCCCCAAGGTAAAATATGGCAGTGGGGGTGGGGCGGGTGAGATGGTGGCAGTGGTGGATAAGGAATTACAAAAGGGTAGATTGTCGAGGTTGAAGGGTGATGGTTGCAGTGGTGGATGAGGTTGAAGATGATGGTGGAAGGATGTGGTGGTGGCATTTTTCCGACGGGGTGAGTAGGTGGTGGTTGTGGTGGTGGTGAAGGTGGTAGAAGAGGGTGGGGTGGATGGAGGTGCAGGAAGGTGGAAGAAAGAAGAAATAGTGAAGAAGGGGTGTTTGTTTTTTTTTGTTTTTTTTTTATAAAAGAGTGGGTCCCACATATAAATAAATCTATTAAATAGGTTAAGTTATTTTGTTTTTTTAGTAAGGGTATTTTTGTCATTTCACACCATCTTAACTGAGAAAAGTAACTGTTGTTAGGCCTAGGGACTATCCGGGAATGTAATTGCAAAAGTTGGGGACTATAACTGTAATTTTAGAAAGTTAAGGACTAAAGGTGAAAAAAGAGCAAACCACAGGGACTATCCGAGCATTTTTCTCTAAATTTATGCATAACAAAATATCTATATTTCTATGATCGTTTTGTTTCCTCTTCTTCTGTTTCAAGAATCACAATGATGTAATGATTAATAAATTGAAACCGAAATTCAATTGAAAACATAATTAAGGAGAGTAAAATCAAATTATTAGCCTTAATCTTAACAATTACTGTTTAGTTTGGGTATAAAAATCTATTACTTCTCCAAATATTTGTGTTTTATTCACAAGCATCACTCAATTGATTTCCCATCCGATTTCCCTCACCAATATACTGCAACAACCATAAACCGTATTTGCTTTCACTGCAGAAGTATAAAACGTTGAAGTTGGTGGCCTTCGCTCAGTGGCGGATTCATTTAGAAAGGTCAACCGCCACCACCGATGTTCGTCGCTCGCTGCCATGACACCAACTTTGCCTTGCTACTACTATCGACCGCCGGCAACTCCATCATACATCACCATCAAACCACTTACGACCACTCTCGTTCCCTTTTCTTTTTTTTTTTCTCTTTCTATTTATCTTTGTTTGGCAGATAGATTTTTCTTTCAATGTGAATAATCTCAAGTTTCTGTATGTGTATGTATAAACATAGTATGTATGTGTGTATTATTTATTTAATTATATGTAAAAAGAGTCGGGTAAGTATTTGGCCACAAAACGTGTCCAATCAACAGATGAACAAATGGTGAGCCACAAATACCACTTTCAAATACTACTACAAGTATACTCAAATGGCAATAAAGGCCCCATCAATTTTATTTCTCATATGTATAAATTGTATATAAAAAGAATAATACAATATTTACTTCAAACAAATGTGGCTAACTCCTGCTCGTTACTTCCCCATGAGGACCTTACATTTACACTATACTGCCTCAAGTTCACTTATGAGACAAAACAATCATAAGTTTCTATTATAATATTTTTGCCACAAAATTTTGTAAGTTTATAGCAATAACAAATAACGTAATCAAGTTCATAATAACATAAGTATAATACTGCATTTGGGAAGAATTTTAACAAACTTTAAGCAGTTACAACATTTTATTTTTATTGTATAACAATTTAATGAAATTAATAAGGAGACAAAATGGTCTTTCCGTATGAATATTATAAAAACTTAAATAAATAAAAATTTAATCACAATTAATTAGGTGGTGAATGACTTAAATATATTAATTATTTTATAATTACTATCTTAATGGATAGCATTAACATCTTATGGTGTTATAAAAACTAAAATAATTTTGGTGTTTAGCTTTATGGAATGTCTAAGGTCTTCTAATAACTTATTACATTTACTTTTAGTGAGAAAAAAAAATCCTCTACAAATACGTTGTAATGTGTTATACCATATTCGTACCAATTAAGTTTAAACTATAAACTGTTTAACAAACAAAAGAAGTTATAAAATGAATTTTATGAATTTTATAATGTGAAAATACCTATAACTAATTTTTTTTATAATTGATGATTAATAAAAAAAAACATGTGATGTTATGATTAAGTCAAATTAACTTTAAAATGACCATTAAAAGTTATCTCTGTAGCTGTTAACAATTACTCCGCCGCGAAGCGTGAGTGCTTGGTTGTTTTTTTAGATGGTAATAATGGTGTTTGGATTTGATTTTTGGACAAAATAGATGTAAGGGAATTCATGAGCTATTTGAGATCGTCTTGCTAAAATCTTTAATCAGGGCTAGCTCACATGCAGGCAAACCAAAATTGGAGCTCATTTAGTAAATGAGTTTGAGCCTAAGCTAGCCTAAATTGGAGCTCATACACCGAGCTTTATTAGGTTTTCTAGCCTAAACGAGCCAATTATCTACATTATTATATTTTTTTTTTTGAATGGCTAAATTGCATGTCATGGGGATTGAACCCATGACCTCCACATATTCTACACCTTATCTAACTCACCAACACCATTGAGCTATTCCCAATGGATCTACATTATTATATAGATAATAATAATAATAATAATGATAAAAATAACTTAATATATATAGTATGCTATGTATATAAATCTAGATTTATAATTATATATATATATATATATATTAGTAATTATATAAATTAAATAACTAAAATAATGTAAACTAAATGAGCCATGCCTGACTCGAGCTTGGGCTTAAAAATTACTTAGAAGCTGAGTTCGGGCTTTACAATAAGCTTGAGCTTAAGCTCTCATATGATAAACGTGGTGAGATCAGGCTTCCTTTTTTTTATTCTCATTACGAACATAATCTTTACTTTTTCCTTATAAAAGTGTCATTTTTATATTAATTCTTTAAATGATCAAAATTTGAAAAATATTCATACATTTGAAGCATAAATCAGAGTAACATTGTATAAAAATAGGTTACCCACTTATTTACTTAATTATCGAAAACCCACAGAAAGCTTAGTGAATGTCCAACTTGAAAAAAATCTAACGTTTTGAGTTCCTAATGTGACTAGGTTGTTGCTTCCTACCAAACGTACAACCCACAAACACCACATACACACCGCAAACTCCAACAACAACTACGAGGCAACAATACAGACATACCCGCTGCAACGCGCGAGCTTTCTCACTAGTATATATATATATATATATATATATATATATAGTAAAGTTCATGTGAGAACCACCTTTATTGCGAGAACCAATGTGAACATAACCTAAAATAGCTAAAAAAACCTAACCCCAACCCCCCCAAGCTAAATGCTAAAAACTAAAACCTAAAAAAAAACCTAACCCCCCCCCCCCCAAAAAAAAAAAAAAAAAAAATCTAAACCCCCCCTCCCCACCAAGCTAAAATGCTAAAAACTAAACCCCCAAAAAACCTAAAAAAATAAAAAAAACACACAATTTTTTTTAAATATTTTTAAGTTAAAATGGCTACTTTTAGTAGCCAAAAAAATATATATAATTTTTTTTTTAAAATAATTTTTTTTGCTACTACAAGTAGCGATTTTTTTATAAAAAAATATTAAAAAAAAATTTGTGTGTTTTTTAGCTATTTTTGGTTGTGTTCACATTGGTTCTCGCAAATATATATATAATTTACATAATTTTTTTTTTTACTGAATACAAATATTGATATATAAATAAAGTCCAGAAAACTTGTTAAGTTACATCAAAACAGAAGGTAGACGGGCAACAAGCTGCGCCGCCAATCCTTTCTGAATTGCAAACCCCAACCTCCCGAACACAAACCCCTGCCCCCCTGGGGTAGAACAATTGTTGTGGATAACCCGTTGAACCCTCATCAAGAAGTTGATGGCTTCTGGCGCTAGGGAGCCAAAAGTATCAAAGGCAAAAGGGATAAAGACATGTTGGTTCTCTGCGCAAGCTTTAGCGTGCTTATCCACTTTCTTTGATTCTGCTTTTCTTGCTGCTAGTCCAGCTACAAACCCGTTTTCCCTTAAACCAACCAAAGGGGAAACCCCCGTGAGGTCTACACAAGCATGTTTCCCCCCAGCCCAGCCAAAGACGAGCAGATCCGCTGGTTACAGAGTAGATCTCCCTTCCATAGGGTCCGTGAGGAAATTCACAGGGGCCTCTTTCTTAGCAGAAATCCCAGCTCTTCTTAAGATGTCTCCCAAAACATCTCGCACCCAGTCATGCCGATATTTAAACCCAAGGAGCTCTTTACAGTGAACTGCGTGCTCCCCATATTTATCCATACAAGCTTTACGACATATCGGGCAGGTTTAACATATTTACATAAGCATTTATTTAACATATTACATAAAATCGCTTAGGTTCACGAGTCAACTCGAGCTTGATAAATAAAGTTTGGGCTCATTCATTAAACAAACTTATTTTTAAGGTTATATTTGAGCTTGTGTATATATCTAAGCTCGTTTAACCCCTTCAGAGACCAGAGATAGGAACATTTTTCTTAAATAATAACAAATTCACGCTTTATTCGTTAGATATTTTCAATAGATATAATAAAGCTATATAATATAGCGAGTGGTCATATTAATGATAGCATTATAGTCATGGCTCTATAGTCGGTTGACTAGGGAGTTGAGAGTACTCGACCAAGACGGAGAGCACTTGGGAAGTACTCGGACATGTTAAATTATAAAGAAATCAGTTTTTGGAAAACAAATATATGTCAAATAAGATAAATTTACTAATATTTATAACAAAATACGCGAAAATGATATTTATTCTTTAATATGATAGTCATTGATAGTATGTTTTATTTTTTTAAGTCAAACTTGGCCCGAGTTATCCTACTAGATCGGATTCTTGCCGAGATTGACCGCATTTGACCGATTCCCAGTAATTAGGCGGAGTTGAAGAAAGTCGTCTCGGCAACATACCTTGTAGTGACTACTCGGCCTTAGAGACCTTGTTTTACAACCATGATTATAGTACAATGAATTGATCTTAAAACTATATTTTATATTATAATCATAACATATTGTTTTGACATGAAGCGCTCCTGAAATAAAGCAACAAGTTGCAAAACAAAGTGAAAGAAAGATGAGTAGTGGAAGGCACTCAGAGTGCACAATGAACGGTACACTATGACTCGGACTATTAATCTTATGAATCGTACAGTATAAGATAATTACTCATCATTGTAAAGTAAACACACCATTTTTTAACTAAATAGTTTAGGACAATCTTTTTTTTACTAGTAATCAACTGTAACTGAGATATATTTCACGCGCGACAACTAAAAAATAGACATGTATAGTACAATTTTTTTTATGTTTTTTTGGCTTTGTAATGTTAAATTTAGCGAAATTTTTTAGATTTTTAAGTTTAAAGTATTGGAATTTTCAGAGTTTGGCCCCTGATTTGGATTTTGAGACCCCCCTCCCTTTTTCTGAATTTTCGTTCAAGCTCCGCCACTGCATGAACATGTTTCCGTAAAGTTATTTAAATCTCGTGCTTCCGTAACTATAAAAACCTTCCCATAGACATATAGTGTCACACCCCGACCGGGTCAAAACAACGAAACCGCGGCGGAAACGTCGGGGAGTGGAGCAACAGAATCATTGTTTCACAACCATGGATTCAAAAAGTTTCGTTTTATTAGAATATTAACATTAACATTGTCTTAAGTTAAAAACAAACAAGTTAAACATCGTCTATCATTTTTATTATGTCACTAAGGCCTCGTCCAGATCCTATGTGAACATGCATCCTAGCAATCATTCAACAACACCTGAAACATATGTAAAACAAAGTCAGCAAAGAAATGCTGGCGAACACATAGGTTTTATAAGAGTGTCGGATTCATAGGTTTTATACAAGAACAAGCATGAAGGAAACTTACAAAGGGTCCAAGCTATAAAGATTTGAACTCAAAATTTCTCAGGTATGAAGCTTCACAAGAAGAGCTTCAACTTAGAGAAGAAGATTGAGATCAAGTGTGAAGAAGATGAAGTGAAAATGGTGGGTTTATATAGATTTTCCACAACCGTTAGGATTGTTCCTCGATAATTGAGCTTCGATCTGGAGCGTCCATGTGTGGCACATGGTTTTGGAATACTAGGGCTACCCCAAAACCATCAAACGGTATTGCAAATGTTACAAAAGGGCCCTTAACTTCAAGTCGTTTGCTGAAAATTGCTGAAAATGGATTTTTCTGCCCAGATGAGGCCGTGGCGTCGCGCCACGGAAAAACCATATAGTGGTGGCGTGACGCCACCATATGCCAGATCCAGAAACTTTAAAAAATTGTCAGCTTTGGCCCCTGCAATCATTTAGGCAATTTTTGACGCGTTTAAACCCCGTTAACCTCATTTCAAGGCTCTAAAATGAAGTTAAAGTATAGGTAAGTTAAAATATGCTAAAAAACATCTCGGATGTCGGTTCGTTTGGTCGTACGGTTGCGTTGTTCGGTTAATTACGACGAAAACTCGAACGGACGCAAAAAAGATCCAAATTACACGACGAATGGAATTTTATCATGCCAATCACTAAAATAAAATATTTTAATGATTACATAAATTTTTGGATGTCCGGATATATTCAGAACGTAAGATATGCGCGAAAATGCAAACTTATGCACTTTTTGACGCTTTTAGTCCCTGCTGATCAAATAAGTTTATTTTTTGCGCACTAAACACCACAAAGCCTATTTCTAAGCTATGTAAAGGATATTTAGGGCATGTTTAACTTATGATCAAGTTCCGGAATGTTCGTTTCTATACAAATCGGCATACTTTCGCAGTTTGACACAAATAGTCCCTGCGATCGAATAGACTTGTTTTCAACACACCAAACCATCCAAAACTTTTTTCTAAGTTATGTAAAGGTTATTTAAGGTATGTTAAGCCTATGTCACTATTTTGGAGTGTTTGTCGTGTTAAACTGACTGCGTTTACACACCAGTTTTGCGTATAACCTTCCAGAAAGCGATTTAAAGCTCGAAACCGATCTCGAATCAAATTGTAAAATCACCAAACACAATTACACACATAATATCACCAAAACACATATAATAACACCGAAACACGTTGTTTTATTGATAATTGATAATGTTTTACATTATACATCGATTACAGAGCACAGTTGTCACAGTCTCCCCTACTTTAGGAAATTTCGTCCCGAAATTTTAACTAGAGGAAACTTGTGAAAACAAATGCGGATATTTCGCTTTCAATTGGTCCTCACGTTCCCATGTAAACTTTTGGGCACGTTTGGACTCCCAGCGAACCTTGACCAATCGAATTCGCTTATTCTTCAACTGCTTGATTTCACGGTCCACTACCTCCACAGGTTTCTCGACAAAATGCATTGTTTCATCAACTTGAATTTCGTCGAGTGGAATGTGAAGATCAGCATTGGCTAAACACTTTCTCAAATTGGACACGTGAAAAGTTGGGTGAATATTCCCAAGCTCTGGAGGTAGCTCTAATCGGTAGGCAACCTTTCCAATTCTTTCAACAATCTTAAATGGTCCAACATATCGAGGTGCAAGTTTTTCTTTCTTTCCAAATCTCACCACTCCCTTCCAAGGAGATACCTTGAGTA
>JARYGA010056283.1:0-86059 GCA_030545235.1 Helianthus tuberosus
CAGATTTTGTTCATGCGTGATTATGGTTTTCAACATGCATGACGTATGGTTTTTCAATGTGCGTGATTAAGGTTTTGAGTTTTATAATGTGCATAATTTTCATCTCGTATTCATGGTACTTACACACACACACACATATATATATATAAGGAGCCGCTAAAATGAAAACCACCCCCAGTTGTAAGAACCATGAGAACCACTCATCCTCCAATCAGATTATGTCAACCAAAAGGGTGTTTTGGTCATTTACCCCAAATGTCAAATCTACCTCTCTCTCTTCATTTAAAGTCAACAGACTTTTTATATATCTCTCATCTCTCTTGTCATACTTCTCTCTCAAGCTCTCTTCATCTCTGATGAAGAAAAATCATCATCTTCATCATCTTCAGCTGAACTACCGGTGACCCCCTCATTTTCTTGCGACGACCCCACCTCGGTTCTCTGGCTACCCCTAAACACCACACCACACAATCTATTTTCTCCGGCCCCCCCTCGTTTCTCCGGCGACGGTGGTGAAGGGTGCCTGTGAGGATTGACGGCGGCGGCATCTCCGGCAACTCTCCGGCGGTATCTTTGGCCTCCCTTTCCTCTTCGCCGCCCCCTGCGACTGGTGTTTGGTTGTGGTGGCGTTGGGGTTGGTGGTGGAACCCTAGGCGGTGGTGGTGGGTAGAGGTGGGGGTAGCGGTGGTAAGCATTTCAAGCCTTTTGATTTCCCATGTTTGTGTTCAAAATGGAGATGTCTATGATGAATATGTGGTCTATGTTGCAGGTAGTGGTTTATTGGCGGTGTGGGGGTCCAAAGGTTCGATTTGTTTCTGTTGTTTTTGCAATTACACAATTTGTTTTTGAATGAGTTTTGATTTTTGGGTCTCATCCATCCTGATGGGTCTGTACAACATGTTTGTTTGATATTGTTTGCTGGGTTTTCCTTTGATTTGGGTATTCTTTATGAAATGGGTATTGGGTGTTTTATTAGAGATGTTTTGTGTGCTTCTGTTGGCTGGCTTCGATGTCGACTGTTTTTACAGGTGACCGATTTTGCAAGCGGTGCCGATGGCGCCCGGGTGGTGCCCCGTGGTGCCCGCTTGGTGCCGGTGGTGCCCGATCGAAAAGTTGTCGAATTTGTGTGAGGTTTGTCTGCTAGTTTTGATATTGGGGGGTTGAGATTGGCAGTGATAGTTTGAAACAAATTTTCCGACAAATTGATGACGATGGCGCGGCAAGGATGGTGGAGGGTCGGTTTTTGAACCTGCAACCCCACTTTGCAGCCTTTGATTATTTGAAACTTTTGAGCCAAACCCCGTTTTTTTCCAAGATCCACACATTTGTTTTGATTTTTGTTGTTGGGTTTTTTACATTTTTTTTCCCAGTCGATGATGATAAGTTCAATCTATCTGAGACACCTACCGAGTTGTGATTTCTGGGGTGCGTTCGTTTTGTGTAAAAAAGTTTTTTGTAAAAAAAAAAGTTAAAAGCGTAAACTTTTTAACATAAAACGTAAACTTTTTAACGTAAAACGTAAAGTTTTTAACGTAAAACGTAAGCTTTTTAACGTAAGACGTAAAACGTAAGCATTTTAACGTAAGACGTAAAACGTAAGCTTTTTAACGTAAGACGTAAAACGTAAGCTTTTTAACGTAAGACGTAAAACGTTAACTTTTTAACTTAAGACGTAAAACGTGAACTTTTTAACGTAAAACGTAAACTTTTTAACGTAAAGCGTAAAACGTAAACTTTTTAACGTAAAACGTAAAAGTTTTAACGTTAAACGTAATCTTTTTAACGTAAAACGTAAACTTTTATGTAAAGACTTTTTAACGTAAAACGTAAAACTTATTTTAGTAAATTGTAAAACGTAAAAAACCGCGTGATAAAACGGTGCCTAAATAAGGGGCGTGAATATAGGGCATAAAAATGACGCGTAAAAAACTGGACGTAAAAAACGTCCCGTTAAAAAACGACGCGTGGAAAAGGCGGGCGTAAAAACGGCGTGCAAAAACGACGCGTGAAAACCCCGGGCGTAAAAATGGCGTGCAAAAACCAGCGCGCAAAAAAAAAATTGTTTCGTTAAAAAATCTGAATTTAAAATGGTTTTTGATAAAAAAAAATCTATTTAAAAAAACAAGTAATATAATAATACCGAAAAAGTAATAAAAAACAATAAAGACAAAAAGACAAAAATGAGTAAATTTACTAAACTAACCTTTTGGATTAAAATATTAAAGACATAATAAGACAAAACGTATTTAATATTAGTTTTAATTACTTTTAATCTCATCCATCCATTTTGAAGATCTAATGGTTGAAAAGTGGTTCTCTCGATTCTTACAACTGGGGGTGGTTTTCATTTTAGCGGTCCCCTATATATATATATAGAATCAGGATCGGGAGAAAACGATCAAAAGTGTGAGAACGGTGAGAACTCTTCCTGGCCCAACACGTGTCACGCCGCTTAGAAAAAAGCGGAGGGGCTTTTTTGTCCTTTCATCTTCTGCTTTTCCTGTACCGCTTTTTCCCAATGTTGTTTTAATTTTTGGTTTTTGAGATTTTTGGCGTTAACCAAATTCAATAATTAATGGCGTTTTAAAGGTTCCATTGTATCAACATTTTGGCTTTTATGGCGTTTATGGCGTTATTCACATCGTATGCCAATGGAACCTAGGGGGCAGGAAATCTATTTGAATGGCGTTTTCCAAGGCGTTTAAACAAGCTGGCCTATTGATCTGTTATTTTTTATAAACATTTTGGCGTTTGTGGTATCTTGGCGTTTTACTATTGTTAAATTATATTTCAACCATAGGAAAAAAAAATACAAGGGAAGGAAATAAATTAAAAATCCTAATCGGATCTCTTTTCCCAATCTTCAGTGTCATCAGTCTCTCTCTCTTCTTTAATAGTACAATAACTGTTATCAAATATATGGCGTTTTATGTAAAACTTAACAAACCCATGGGTTTGATTTTTTTTGCCTGCTCTTCTGTTGAACTGTGTTTTTGTGTGGATGTTTGGGGACATAGATCTATGGCGTGTGAGTGGTTTTTCGCTTTTTCTTTATCTGGATCTTCATCTTTATAGTGAACCCACTCTTCAGTGTCATTGACCTCTTCTCCTCATCCAAACCTTCTTCAAGAACAAAAAATACAAAATGCCATATGACTGGCATCAGTATCTTTTTCCTGAAATTTTTTCCATCTCATGCAGCAAAATCTTTCTGAGGTACTCCTCTCTGATAACAATTCATTCAGTTTATTTGTTGGCGTTTTACAGTGGGTGGTATTTAGTAGTATTTGGCATTTGTTTTTTTGGTTTAATCAAACGGAAGTTGCTGAGATGTATCATTTTATAGGATGTCTTTTTTGGCGCCTAAATTAGGCGGTGCATTATTATAATAAAGTATATTTGTCTTTTCAGTTACAGTTTTGTAATTAATGTTTTTGATAAGCTTTATCTCTGAAGTCTGTAACCCGTTCCATCTTTCAAGTTTGGCGTTTTAGATTCTTCAGTATTTAATGATTTTGTATTTACTGTTTCTAGTTACATTTTCAAGTTTGCTTTTTATTATTATTTTTTTATTTGGGTTTTTTATAATAGTTTTTCAAAGTAATTTTATTATAGTTTGGTAGTTTTTTGGTGGCGTTTAACTGGATGATATCGTTTTAAACAAGCATTTTGGCTGTTTTGGCGTTTTTATTATATAACAATTAAATGGACAAATTGTTCTTAGATGTTGTATTCCCGATTCAGAATGTGATTTCAGAAAAGGTTGATAAAGTGTTCAAAATGGTTGAGATAGAGAAGTCTGAGATTTCAAAATTTGTTGGTAATAAGTGGTGCAGGTTTGACCACAGTGCTCAAAAGACAAATCCAGCATTGAAGAGGAAAAATGTCTATCACCAAGCCAAACAATGTTATGATCTGAAGGTTTGGACCGACAGAAGTGGATGGTACGATAACAGAGTGTGCTACACCTGTGGTGTTAGAGGACACATTGCTGTTAACTGCCAGAATTGGAATTATGAAACAAGAAGATGCTATAATTGCCATATCAGAGGACATATTGCAAGAGATTGCCCAAGGAGATCGATGGGAAGATCGAGGGTTGAATCTCAGAAAACGATAAAAAAAACAGTCAATGTCAAGCCCAAAGAACAGAAAGTGGAAGAAAAGAAAGTGAAGCTTTCGCAAGGGCAAAAAGACAGACTGAGGAAAAAGAGGAAGAAAGCACGAGATTATTTGGAAAGGATTTTGTCTTCGGGTTCACCGGTTGGTTCAAATAAAAGTTCTGATGAATCGATTCACTCGACGGCAAAGTCAAGCAAATCGAATTCTTCAGATGCAAATCTGAGGACAAACAAGAAGAAAAAGAAAGTTATTGGCGATGAATCTGACTCATCCAAGTCAGACAAGCCAAGTTCGGGCAATGAATCTGATTCCACAAAATCAGATGAGCCACAAGTTGAGGTAAAAAAGGAAGAAACAATTCCTTTAATGAATGATGAGAAATTTCCGCCATTACGAGCTGCAAACCTAAAATCAAAAGGTGTTGATGCTGAAAAAATGTTTAATAGCAATGTTAAACATATTTTTAGTAAGATGGCTGATGGTAAGGAAAAAGGAGTAAAAGAATTTTATGAAGAAAAGAGAAAAGCTCAAAATACACCCAAGGACAGTCAGGCTTGGGTGAAACTTTTCAAATAGAAAAATCTGACTTGCCGGAGCTTCCAGGTTGGTAAGTGTGAAGCAGGTATCGGCATCATTCTTGAGAAATTCACAGGATGGTAACTGTGATATTTCATCTTACTAGTGGTTAATCAAGGACATTAAGTTGTACTTGATTTTCTACAAGTGATAGTGGTGTTTGATCTTATATTATTAAAATTTTACAAAATGATTAAAAGAGAACAAGGTGATGAGATGACCCCGAACCTACAAGTGATGGGTATACGCCGAAACCCTCACGGCTGAACAAACATGATTACTTACACAAGATTGAAAAACGGTTTTCAAACTGTCGAAAATCAATGGGTTGTAAATCATGGGGGTACTTTATATTAGTTTTTCTGCAAATCAGAGCACTTTTAGCAGAAAATGGATGGCGAGACAAAGCTATCAGTATTGGTTGTCAAATTTTCTTTAAATGGTTTTGCATTTTAGGGGGAGTATTGTTGTTAGAAAATACAAAAACATTTGAAATTTTGAAAAAGGCAAAAACATGATAAAATTCAAAAATTGAGTTTTTGTGTAAAAAGAGGAGATGATAGTACATCAGTAGACAGTTACAGTATGCTAAAGAAATGTAATGATTAAATAGCGTTAAACAGTCTCACTGATGATATGCCGATAGGTTTTTATACATTTAGTAAACTTTTTCGAGATATAAACCTGTTGATGCGACAAATACAAGACCAACGGTGGTAGCTTGGCTGGCTAGGCAGAAGGGTTGAAGGGTTCAACCTTGCCTAACGCAGGTCGTGGGGTCCCCCCATGTTTGCGAGACGTGGAAGGAGGTTTACTAGTTTGTTATTATTCTTTGCTATAGATCCTCCTCTGATTTGTGCTCAGATTCGGAAGTGAAAGCAAAGGGAATGTGTGAGTTGGATGTGAAAAGGAATGACTTGTGCGAAACAAGCATTCGATGTGAATGACCAGAGATAGAAGAATCAGAGCTGGTCCAGATGTCTCCCTGAAGTAAATGAAGTGTCATTTTATAAGGGAAGGCATCTCCCGAAGTGGAATGGATTTGACTAGCAACCTCGCTTGCAGTGGAGGGTTTCCCCTTTTGGGGGTTGAAGGCTTTAGTCCCCCGGATAATAGCGTGCACCGTGCAGACCTGCAATGCCTTTGCGGCTGTGGGTTGGTGAAGCAATCTTCAGATGTGACTTGGCTACTGTTACCGTGCTGCTTTTTCCTTCCACAGCTTTTTAAGCCTTGAACCATTTAACCATTTAAGCGTTTACGTAATTAGTCATTTTATTTAGTCTTGTGCTACCCCCGTCATCAGCCCCCCAAGTCAGAGGTTTTTGGGAGATGAGCTCAAAGACTTCTGACTTTATACGCATGTTTTATTGCCTAAAAGTTTCAATGGTTCCATGCTTGAAGGCTTGAAAGGTTAACGGCAGTTAATGTTTTGAATTTGAATTTCAAATAACTGACACTTGATTTGATTGATGTATGGCAGTTGATAGGGTGGCGGTTTTCGCAGAAGTTACTGTGTTGCCATTATTACCCCTATTGTAGACTTATATTTATTTTATATTTCCATACTTATCCATTTGTCTCATAATCTTCTCCAAGTTTTCTACCATTTTCTCTCCTTCTAAGGTTAGTTCCGGTTTCTTTTCATCTTGCATTCTTCATTTTCCGTTCAAAAAAATGGGTGCTCGTAAGGACTTAGCAAAATCTTTTTCCCGGTTAACACAAGAGGAGATAGATTTATTTTGTATGGAATATGGTATTGATAGGAAATTTAACCCCACTGCCCCTGCTTGTGATCTTCCCGTTGATAAACCGCCTTCTGGTTCGATTGCCCTCTATTGTAGTCATTTTGAGTTCTCAAACCTTCGTTATCCTTTTTCGTTTTTTGTTTTGAACTTGTTGGAGTATTATCGGGTTTCTTTTGGGCTAGTTCATCCAAAGGGGATGGCTAGGGTTTTGCATTTTGAGGTTTTGTGTCGTGCTCTAGGGTATGATCCTTCCCTTTTACTCTTTCGCCGGTTTTTTCGCTTGGCGAAGAATGGCGATTGGTTTACATTTGAAACAACCAAAGTTGATACCTGCCTTATTGCATCGATGGTTACCACACTTGGGGCTTGGAAAGACCGCTTTTTCTGGGTTTCCGATACTATCATCCCTTTCAAAATGGTGTGGAGGAATCCGGATGCTGTTCTCAATGCTCCGGAACCTTCCGAGTCTGAATTGAATGATGTTTTTCTCAATGCCATTCGGGGGTGCCCTTCGAGGGTTCGCCCCTTTCCTGAACACTTACTTGTTCTATTAGGGGTTAGTAAAATTTGGGGAAATGTTGATCGGGATCCGGTTCTTATGAGGAGTGGAATTGGTATGCCTTTTCCTTTTTTGTCCTCTTTATGTTTTTCTTAGTCTATGACTTATGTGTTGTTTTTTTTTGCAGTTATGTCTGCCTTGGATTTTATTAAGAGCGACAATACTTCTGATGTTGTTTTTGAGGATGCTCCGTCTGTTCCTGGTGAGAATGTTGTGGTTAGGACTGTTGATCAAAGGTTTGAGGG
Organism: Helianthus tuberosus; assembly: GCA_030545235.1. NCBI lineage: Eukaryota > Viridiplantae > Streptophyta > Magnoliopsida > Asterales > Asteraceae > Helianthus > Helianthus tuberosus. The sequence goes on from JARYGA010056283.1 coordinate 7,248, forward strand.
TTCAGGTTATGTTAGTGCTGCTACTGCCAAGGGTTTTTCTAAGTCTAATGCTCCTAAATCTTCAACTCGCCGATCTTCTCGTCGGTTGTTGAAGGCTGGTCCTCAATCCACTTCTACTGAACCGGCGGAGTTGAGTGATGACATTGAAGTTTCGGAGGATCAAGGTGTTGAAGCGGGTGCGGAGAAGGATAAAGAATTGGTTGTTCATGGTAAAAAGGTTTCAAGCAAGAAGGTTGTTGTCACTCCTGTTCAGGAGTCCTCAAGCAAGAACGTTGAAGGGTTGGATCCGGAAGGGATTTATGTGCCTGCTTGGTCAGTGAAGAATGATGACAGTTTCAAAGATGTTACTGTTTGTGAGGATGCTCTGAGTCACATTGCTCCTCCCTCAGTACACGAGACTATTGCTGGGATGGATGATGACCTGATGCTGTCCCGAATGATTTTGAGTACCTGCAACCTAGCTTCTATGCTTCCTCAAGGCATTGCCCGTTTTCGTCAGAGAATGCGGGAATATGAAGAATTCTCCAAGAAGAAGGATAAAATGAAATCCTCCATGGCTGGGATGAAGAAGGAGATAGCTGGTTTTGCCGAGAAGGAAGCAGCATGGGAGAAGAAGGTTAGTGATCTGAAAAAGACGCATGAGATTGAGATGGATGATTTGAAAAAGAGCTTCGAGGCATCTAGGCTGAAACTTAGGGCTGACCGGGAAGCTTTGTTTGTTCAGCAGCAGGCTTTTGTTAAGGAGAAAGAAGGGTTGAAAGCTTCAGTTGCTCAGGCTACTGGGGATAACCAATGGCTCATAGAGCAAGGTTTTCACCAAGTGGTTACTTATCTATTGCACTCCAAAGAGTTTAACTCTGCTCTTGGTGACGTTTACACTAAGCTTCTTAACCTGGGGAAACACCAAGGCCTCATTGCTGGGTATAAACTTCATGAATCCGGTCATCCTTTGGAGAAGTCACCTCTGTTTCGTCCCGAGGCTTCTGACGTTTTTAAAGGCTCCGTTGAGCAAATGGAGAAGCTGACTTACCCCTACATCCATCAGGTTTCCACTTGTTTTGGTAAACCTCTTTCTGTATTGCAGGAATTGAAACCGGAGGGCCTAAATGAGAAGGTTTGTGCTGAGGTTTTGGGCTCTCTTTCAAGGAAGAGGTCCTATTCGGGGGATAGCGATGATACCCTTTCAGGTCAGCCGGATGTTCCTAAGGATGCAAGCTTGGAGGCTTCGGCGGTTGGTGGTGATGGAGGTGTGAAGACTAAAAAGTTGAAGAAAACAAAGAAGGCCAAGGGCGAAGGTTCTGGAGTTTCCAAATCTGTTGATGCTTGATTCGTAGCTTTCTTAGCACTGAAAACAACTTATGTTTGTAATGTTAACTTGAACAATGTTAGGTTTGGTAGGAACCCCTAAGGTTCCTTTTGGTTATGTTGAAGGCCTGTATGGCCGTTGGACAATGATTAGATTTGCAAGTTACTAGGACTTGCCTTAACTTATGTTTGGAAGTCTTTTTGGGACTTTTTATGATGTGATGTTTTAACTATTTTTCTTTTTGTTATGGTTTTATGCTTGTGCCTTTTTTAGACAAGGTAGTTTATTTGGAGTTTGCCTATTGAAGCCTTTTGGCTGTCGTTTAAAAGGTTGAAACCTTAAAGGCTTCGAGGTATTGCCCGAGTGGCTTGAAGCCTTGAAGGCTTTTTGGTTTTGCGTCCTGGCTTGGTTTGTACCTTTGTGATTTTTTCCAATTGACTTTGTTCTTTTTGTAACTTTGTCTTTGTCGGGTTTGTGTTGCCCTTATGTTTTTTATACCTAAAAGGGTTCAGTGCTGCAGACACTTAGCCTTGGCATTTTTAACAAGAAGAGATAACACCTATCCTTTTCATTATTTCTTTTGGTTTTTCTAGCCTCTTTGTAGACTATATTTCTAAAACTTCGTGAACATTTGGTGTAGGCTGCTTATACCCGTCTATGAGACAATTTTATTTTTTCTTGACAAGTCTCATGGAGTTGTATTGATTTAGGAACTCACCCCTTATATAGGCTTTTTCAACCCTTGAACCTATTGAGCGATGTGGTCTGGGAGCTCATCCCCTTACATGGCACTTGCCATGGAGTTTTTTGCTAGGTTCTCAACCTGATTTTAGGATAGAAAGACAAGTTTGATAGAAACAACTTCATTCATTAGAGCAATACTTGCGTTTTACAAAAGGTATTCTTAGTTCTGCTTGAAATACATTTTGATACAAACCAAACTTTCCGTTTACACATGGAACCTTTTCAATGTTTTGCCGTTCCAATGCCTTGGAAGCCTTTTGCCTTCTGAATCAGCCAGCTTGTAGGATCCACCTTTGTGTGCTTCAAGGATGGTGTATGGGCCTTCCCATTTTGGGCCAAGCTTTCCTTGATTTTCTTTCTTGCTGGCCTCGTTGTTTCTGAGGACTAAGTCCCCTGGCTTGAAACGTTCGTTTTTGACTTTTTTGTTGTAGTAAGCTTCCATCTGTTGCTTGTATTTGGCTTCTTGAATTGCGGCTTGATCTCTTGCTTCTTCTAGGAGTTGTAAATTCAACATGGTCTCTTTTTGGTTTGCTTCGGGATCCATGTTGACAATTCTTTGGGTTACAACTCCTATTTCGGCAGGGATCACAGCTTCGGATCCAAATACCAAGTTGTAAGGTGTTTTCTTATGGCTTGTTTTTTCCGTTGTTCTAATTGCCCATAGAACACTAGGCAATTCTTCAAGCCAGTTGCTTTCATATCTTCCCAATCTTGTCTTGATTCCTTCCACTATGCTTCTATTTGTTCTCTCAACCTGCCCGTTTGATTGTGGATAAGCCACTGAGCTGAAAACCTGATCGATTTTGTATTCTTTGCACCAAACGCTAAAAGGCTTCTCAGCAAATTGTCTTCCGTTGTCGGTAACAAGTACTCCTGGCAACCCATAACGGCAAATGATGTTTTCCCAGACAAAGTCAATGACTTGCTTTCCTGTTATCTTGGCAAGTGGTTTGACCTCGGGCCACTTGGTGAAATAGTCCACCGCCACCAATAGGAATTTTACTCCTCCTTTGCTTGGGGAAATGGACCAACAATGTCCATTCCCCACTTGTGAAATGGCCAAGCGGGGGTTATTGGGACTAAGTCGTGCTTGGGACTTTTTGGGATTGGTGCATGGATCTGGCAGGCATCACATTTCTTCAATTCTTCGGCTGTGTCACGATGCATTGAAGGCCAGAAATATCCGAGGTTCATGAGTTTTGCAACTACCGATCTAGCTCCAAAGTGGGCTCCACACACTCCTTCATGAATTTCCTTGATCAAATACTTGCTTTGCTCGGGGCCGACACACCTTAGCAAGGGAGCAAGGTAACCCTTTTTGTAAAGGGTTTCTCCTTGCAGCATGTATTGTCTTGCCTTGATTTCAACCCTTTTAGCTTCCACTTGATCATTGGGTAATTCACCATTTTTGAGGAACTTTCTTATGGGAGTCATCCAGTTTGGTTCTTCTTCGGTAACCACATCTTGAACCTCTAATTCGTTAATGGATGGGGCCTTCAACACTTCTACCAGTACCTTCTTGGTGAGGTGGGCAAAGGTGAGAGATGCAAGCTTACTTAAGGCATCGGCCTTTTTGTTTTGAGATCTGGGGATCTATTTGATGTTGCATGCTTGGAAGGTATTCATTAGTTCCTTTGATTTTTCTCTGTATTTTTTCATGTTGGGCTCTTTAGCTATGTAGCTATCATTCACTTGGCTTGAGACCAGCAACGAATCCGTGAACACTTCAAGCTTTTCAACCTTCATTTCTTTGGCCAGCCTTAAGCCGGCTATTAGTGCTTCGTATTCAGCCTCGTTATTGGTGGTCTGAAAATCAAATCGAAGAGCATATGTGAACTCCAAACCTTTTGGGTTAATCAAAATTAATCCGGCCCCTGACCCTTCAACGCTTGAAGCCCCATCGGTAAAAAGCTTCCAGGCTTCAGGGTTAGAAGGTTCAGTGGTGGCTGTGTTTACTTCAGTAAGTGTTTGGTTTGGGACTTCCACAATGAAATCGGCCAAGACTTGAGCCTTGATAGCTTTTCTTGGAACATAGGTGATGTTATGTTCACCCAGTTCTATGGCCCATTTGGCTAATCGCCCCGAGTTTTCAGGTTTTTCAAGCACACTCTTAATTGGTTGGTCGGTGACTACTTGTATGGGGTGTGCTTGGAAATACCTTCGAAGCCTTCTAGCTGTTTGAACTAAGGCTAGGGCAAGTTTTTCAAGAGGAGGGTATTTTGTTTCAGCTAGTTTTAAAGTTTTGCTGAAAAAATAAACGGGTACCTGGGCCTTGTCTCGCTCAATGGTGAGGACTGCACTGATGGCCTCGTCCGTGATTGAGAGGTACACCGATATTAACTCCCCGGTTTTTGGTGCTGCTATGTCTGGTAGGGAAGCTAAGTGTTGCTTCATCTGGTTGAAAGCTTCCTCAGCTTCTTCAGTCCATTTGAAATCCTTCTTATCTGAGCAGTTCTTGAGCGTTTTGTAGAAGGGCATAGATCTTTCGGCTAACTTGGAGGTAAAACGCTTCAAGGCTGCAAGCTTCCCGTTCAAGCTTTCAACCTCCTTCTTGGTCTTTGGTGGCTTGGTTTCAAGGACGGCTTTTACTTTGTTAGGGTTGGCTTTGATGCTTTGTTTTCCAACAATGTGGCCCAAAAATTTTCCTTCCTCGAATCCAAATGAACACTTTTCTGGATTAAGCTTCATGTTAACCTTTCTGAGGTTCTTGAAAGTTTCTTGAATATCATCGAGCATTTGGTATTCCGTTTTGCTTTTAATAACCAGGTCATCGACATATGCCTCCATGTTTTTGCCAATTTGGCTTTCGAAGGCTTTGTCAACGAGCCGTTGATAGGTTGCTCCTGCGTTTTTGAGGCCGAAAGGCATCTTTTGATAGCAAAAGATTCCTTTGTCCGTGTGAAAGGCTGTTTTTTCCTCATCTTCTTCCTTCATGAGGATTTGGTGGTAACCTTTGTATGCATCAAGAAAGCATTTGAACGAGTACCCGGTGAGGGAGTCAACTTTGAGGTCAATCTCTGGTAGTGGATAGCAATCCTTAGGACAAGCTTTGTTAAGATCCTTGAAGTCTATGCACATCCTCCAAGAGTTGTCTGGTTTTTTGACCATAACTGGGTTTGCAACCCATGATTGGTACTTGACTTCTCGGAGGATGCCGGCTGACACAAGCTTTTCAACCTCTTGGCAGGCTGCCAGACTTCTTTCAGGTGCCAAGCTTCTTTTCTTTTGAACCACCGGCTTGACCTCTGGTGGTATTCTCAACTCGTGCTCGGCAATATCCCGAGGGATCCCAGTCATATCTTCAGGACACCAAGCGAATACATCACTGTAGTGTGTTAGCAATTTTTCAAGATATGAAAGGGTCTCTTGAGAAAGGTCAGGGTTGACCCTTATCCTTTGTTCCGGGTATTTATGGTTTATGACCAATCTTTTCCTGTCTTCTTCACTGTTTGAACTTTCGCCTTCAACCATGTAGGCTTCCTGGGAGGGTTGAAGGGTTGCTATGCCCCTTTCGGTGGGGAATTTGACTATGCCATGACCAACAGACACGGCCATGTAAAATGCACACTGTCCTGGTCTTCCAATGATCACATCATAGCTTAAGGGGATGTTGATAACCACAAAGGTGAGTGGTTGGGTTCGTTCTTTTGAACCTTCACTAAAACGAACATTAAGTGTTAGTTGCCCTAAAGGCTTGAGGGGTATGTCAGCGATACCTTTTATAGAGGTTCCAGAAGGTTGAAGCCTTGAACGTTCTTCATTGCTCAATTGGTTGAAGAATTTTTCGAACATGATTTCAGTGGCTGCACCCGTGTCTATGTATGCCTTGCATGTTTGCAACGTTCCTACGGTAGCCCCTACCACGAGTGGGCTAGAGAGAGGGTCATTCTCCGTAGGGGGGAAACAGACACATTGAAGCTCCCAAGCTTCCAACCTTTGTCTTTTATGAGGAACCTTTCCATCGAAATCTACCATATTGACTTCCTTACCCTTTCCTTCAGCCATTTTGTCCCGGACTCCCTTTACCAAATGAGCGAGTTCTCCGGATTTAACAGCCTCTTCTATTCTTTTCTTGAGTTGGAAGCAATCATTGGTGTGGTGACCCTTTTCTTCATGAAACTCGCAGTATTGGGTGGAGTTCTCATTTTTCCTGCTTTTGGGGAGAGGTCTAGGAGGCCGAAAGTTTTGTTTAACTTCCTCTGTTGCAAGGATTTCTTGAGGGGTCTTTGTGAGGGGCGTGAAGCTTATGCCTTTTTCCCTGCTTGAAAGGTTCCGACCTTCAGACCTTCGAGGATCTGAACCCTTTGGCCGCCTGTCATAGGGGTTGAAGTTCCCTCTTTTTCTGGCTGGACTGTTGCTCCTCCAGCCGGACCCTCTTTTTCTTTGTTCCTTAATGTCTACTGCCTCCTCTCCCCGGATGTGGGCTTCGGCCCTTTCAAGAGCTTCTTCTAAGGTCTTGGGTAGAGATTTGTTGAAATCCCTTGTAAGGTACTTAGAGGTGATGGCATTCATGAAGCCAGCCACCCTCATTTTCTCGTCGGCCCCTACATAAGTCAGACCTTCCTTCTTGTATCGTTCAATGAAAGCACGGAGACTTTCATCATCACGTTGCTTTATCTGAAAGATCACTGTTGCGTCTTTGACATATCGTCTTTGTTGAGAGAAATTGGCCAGGAAACCTTTGCTGAGATCGTCAAAGCTTCGAACGCTTTGAGCAGGTAAATCGTTGAACCAGATCCTGGCGGATCCAACAAGAGTTTGCATGAACATTAGGCAACACTCCGCGTTGGACCACTTCTCTATCCGAGCTGCACCGGTGAAGATCTGAAGATGGTCCTCAGGATCTTCAGTCCCATCATATGTCCTGATGTGGGCCGGCATTTTGATCTTTGACTGGAAGTCATAATCGGCTATTTGTCTTTAGAAGCATGAAAGGTTACTTGGCTTGTACGGTTTAGCCAAGTCTTCTTCAGTCCTTGCATCCACATTGCTGCCATTGCCATTGTTTCCTTGAGTGGCGAGCACTTGATTGATGAAGTGCTGCCACGGGAAGTTGGCCATCATCTGGGTCATCATGTTGGGCATAGGGTTGAAGCCTTGAAGGCTTCCTGGGCCAGTGGAGCAGTTCATCCCGAGGGGAGTGCTCATAACAGCACTCCGTGCTAAAGGGAGCACGGACAGAGCTTGCTCCCATGTAGTTGTAGTGGATGCTGGATAGCTTGTCACCGGGGATTGTAGGAGCTGGTCAAGAGTCAGCTCATGCCCCAAAGGAGCACCACTAGTAATTGGTTGGGAAGAGAAGATAGGATGCACCGTAGGATTTGTCATAGAGGACAGATAAGGGTGAGGGTTTGAAGAGTTACTGGGACCAGCCTCACTTCTTGTTGCAAAAAGAGGAGGAGGTGGTCCAGGAGACAATGTTGGCTCGGGTTCGTCATAGTCTAAACGAATCCTCACTCCCTTTTCTCTTTCTTTACTCACGTGCTGGTTGAGAAGAGACCTTAGCACAAGGAAATTGTTAGCAACCCCTTCAGGGGTGAGTTCAACACATGATGGAGCATCAGAGACACCGATATTAGGAGATGGAACTCCGGATCGGGACGGGGTTGGTGTGTTGAAGTTAAGGAACTCGGGTGTGCTCCCCGGAGTTGAGAAAGAAGTTGGTATAGCCACGTGAGCTTGGCTACTACCCGGAGTAGAAGTGTTTGGAATCTGATTCACTTCTTCCGGGGATCCACTTTCAGACATGGTGATTTTAAGTGAATAGAGCTACACTACTAGGTCTTTTTGAGAAGAAATAGTGGCGTAGCCCCACGGTGGGCGCCAACTTGTTGATGCAACAAATACAAGACCAACGGTGGTAGCTTGGCTGGCTAGGCAGAAGGGTTGAAGGGTTCAACCTTGCCTAACGCAGGTCGTGGGGTCCCCCCACGTTTGCGAGACGTGGAAGGAGGTTTACTAGTTTGTTATTATTCTTTGCTATAGATCCTCCTCTGATTTGTGCTCAGATTCGGAAGTGAAAGCAAAGGGAATGTGTGAGTTGGATGTGAAAGGGAATGACTTGTGCGAAACAAGCATTCGATGTGAATGACCAGAGATAGAAGAATCAGAGCTGGTCCAGATGTCTCCCTGAAGTAAATGAAGTGTCATTTTATAAGGGAAGGCATCTCCCGAAGTGGAATGGATTTGACTAGCAACCTCGCTTGCAGTGGAGGGTTTCCCCTTTTGGGGGTTGAAGGCTTTAGTCCCCCGGATAATAGCGTGCACCGTGCAGACCTGCAATGCCTTTGCGGCTGTGGGTTGGTGAAGCAATCTTCAGATGTGACTTGGCTACTGTTACCGTGCTGCTTTTTCCTTCCACAGCTTTTTAAGCCTTGAACCATTTAACCATTTAAGCGTTTACGTAATTAGTCATTTTATTTAGTCTTGGGCTACCCCCGTCATCAAAACCTAAATTCAAACTTGCTTATTTCGTGGGGAACACTACTTGGATATATAGGTAACCCCTGAAATCTCGTTTGAAGGACCCCTCTTTCTGAGATACTAGGTCTTTATGCTTAGTGATATCTGGGGTATTATCCCGGGACTTCTGATTTTGCGGAAGCAATGGCCTAGTCCCCGGAGAATACTTTCTGCATTGCTTGAAACATAGCATCACCCTCAGCAAATTGATGAAACAATAAAATTGATAGTCATTGCTGTTGTAATACAAAAGATCCTCTAAAGGGGACACACCAAAAGTCGAGCCGTCATCTTTCTGCTGAACGGAAGTTCTGACCTGAGCTCTCACGGTTTCGTACTATAATTTATTCCCCTTACAGATATCATCTAGGTATACTCACCTGTAAGACTGAATATTGGGATCTGGATACGGGAGTATATTCAAGAGGTGGGACACATGAATGGGTTTAAGTTCTTAATACATCTAATTCGTATCCTGAATCAGTTGAAGTTTGTGTGAAAATTTAAGTGGACAAGTATATCAACAATCTAAGTGAATTGTTTAATTCTTAATGTGTAACTAAGCTCAAAGGTACTTGTGACTTGTCAGAAACTGATATGATCCTCTGATGCAAACTCAAACAAAAATATTGTCTGTAAATATGTTTGTACATATTACTTTACTGCTTTATATTTTCAGAAAATACAAAAAGATTTTTTATTCTGCTCTATTTTCGACAACTGATGTCTGAGATGCTGAGTTTCAAAATCTGAGTATGTTGATTGTGTTTCTGAAAATAAAACAAGTTCATTAATTTGAAACTTGAATTAAAATTCAAAAATCAAAAACAGTTTGTGATATCTCCAAGGTCATTAGTTTGGACTTGGATGATTAACTGTGAGGGATTTTGGTTACTTAACACTGCCAAATCTGTAAAGATTGTTGATAGGGGGAGTGTTTTAGAAAGTTGAATAGAACCAGATTAAGATTTCTGGAAAATTTGGAAGTTTAAAATGTTGTTACTTATAAATGTATGAGTATTGCAGGTTATGTACCAGACTACGATCCCGAAAGCCGAGTCTAAGGGGGAGTCTGAAGACGAGCTCAACGCAAAAGGAAGCGTGGATTCAAGAAGCCATGTAACTATCTTAAAGGAGCTTGTATACGGAAAGCAAGGTGTCGATCCCAAAAGCACGGAAGCTTGACGAAAGGGGGAGCCTGATGAAGAAAAGAGTCTACAGAAAGGAGAAGCTGAAGCTGAAGACAGATCCACCGGGATTCTGTTCAAGAAGACTAAAAGAGAAAAAAAAAAAGAGAAAGATGCTACGAGATTGACTCAATGATCGAGATTGACTACGGCAATATCCAAGGGGGAGTCTGTTAGTGCATTTATGTCTATAGCCTTCGTCAATCCGAGCTGTAGCGAGAAACAGAAGAAAACGAGTCGTTATGATGTAATATCTAGACAAAAGGCAAGGTGGCAATATTGCAATTAATGAGAAATCTCATTAAAAGCCAAGGCCTATAAATAGGAGCTTTATGTTTAGATTAGAGACTTTTGCTACATTTGTCATTTGGAGCTTTCTAGATCTAGAGAGAGAATCTAGAGAGAGAAAGTGATTCAAGGTGCTGTACGATTTCAGAATTCTAATAGAATCACGTTTATATTACGTCACGTGTGTTAGGTCGCGTTCGTGTACGGATTCTGCATGTTATACGTTTGTTTCGCAATCGTTTCGGAGTCAAAACCGGTCCTACAATACATAAACAATTGATCTTCTAAATCTTCTCTGTCTCTAGTCTCTTTCTTTCTCTTTTTTGAATCATGTTAACTGGCTGGTTCGACTTTCGTATGATTCATTTTGTTTTTTTGTTTTTCAAGTAGTTTTTTGTGTTACTGTTTAGAAGCACACAGTCTGACTTCAGCATCTTTTTCTTGAATTTTTGTCCATCTCATGCAGCAAAATGTTATTGAGTTTATATCCTTCAGCCAACAATCTTGAATTTTTACAATCAACGATGTTTGATTTTTTAACTTTTTTGGCGTTTTACCGATAAAAAGAACGCCACGAAATAAGATCACCTTAAACCTCAAATTTTGATCATGCTAAAATCAATAATGTTTTGTTGTATGGGATAGACAACATTGTTAATCCTCAGTTAAAAAAGATAACTGACAATGTTGTCCACCCCATACAGCTAAACTTTATTGCAAACAAACCTCAATAATGTTTTTGTATGTTTTGGCGTTATAAATTTAATGGAAGTTTAGAACAAGTCAATGAGATTTTACTCAATGAAATAGACTATATCCTCACTTTAGGATTTTGTCTATTTCATTGAGCGAAATCTTACTAACAGCCAAACTGAATTTCAAAAAAAAAACGTTTTTGGGGTTGAAGATATTTGATGTTTGGGTTTTTTGGCGTTTCTAAGGCGAATGAGTTATATGAAATATGTCGCTTGAGTTTTTGTGTGTGTTTTTAACTGAAGGTCTGAGATGTTGTATATATAGGATTTTTTTGGCGGTTTTTAAGGCGGGTTTTTACTATAATTAAGTTTGGCGTTTTATATTTAATGGCGTTTTTACTTAGAATGGTCTGTGATTTTTCTTTTTGGCGTTTTATTTCATGATTTGGCGTTTTATGTGGAGTAGTCAAAAGACCCTTTTACCCTTAATGAAGCGCGTCCACGTAATAAAATTGATGTTATTTACGAAAACGCCACCGCGCCAATCTAGTCCATAGATTGTTTTGATCGGACGATCGTTAAGCGTTCTCACCGTTCTCACACTTTCTATCGTTTTCTCTAAATCCCGACCCTATATATATATATATATATGGTAAGGTTCATGCGAGAACCACCTTTATTGCGAGAACCAATGTGAACACAACCTAAAATAGCTAAAAAAACCTAACCCCCACCCCCCCCCCCCAAAAAAAAAAAAAAAACCTAACCACCCCCCAAGCTAAATGCTAAAAACTAAAACCCCAAAAAAACCTAAAAAAAACCTAACCCCCCCCCCCCCAAAAAAAAAACCTAAACCCCCCTCCCCACCCAAGCTAAAATGTTAAAAACTAAACCCCCAAAAAAACCTAAAAAAATTCTAAAAAAATAAAAAAAAATCTAAATTTTTTTTTTAATATTTTTTATGTTAAAATCGCTACTTTTAATAGCCAAATTTTTTTTTTTTTTTGCTACTAAAAGTAGCGATTTTTTATAAAAAATATTAAAAAAAAAATTGTGTGTTTTTAGCTATTTTTAGGCATTTTTGGTTGTTCACATTGGTTCTCGCGGTTCTCACAATAAAGGGTGTTTCCTAACGGATCTTTGTCCTATATATATATATATAGGAAAAGTGTAAAATACAATATGGCTTAACGTACATCAATGTACGACAAATACATGTAGAAGCCTTTTTAATAAAAACTAAAAAAATTAAAAAATTTCTTCAAAACAGTAAAAAAGGTAAAAAAAAATTACTTTTTTTTTTTTGTACAAAAATGATTTCTTTTAATGGAATAGCTTATACATATCTTTATATGCAAAAGCTTCGATTTTTTTTTATTTTATTTTTTTTTTGAAATTTTTTTTTCTCATTTTAAGTTAAATTTTTAATATATATATATATTTAACATGTTAAATACATTGTTTCCCGATTTCCCCTTTTTTTAGTGTTCCCCATTGAATCTCACACATACTTTTCTCAACTATTTTTTTTTTCGTTTATTAATAACTAGCTTACAACCCCGTGTATTACACGGGTTAAATGACAAAAAAAATGTAAATTTTAAACTTGTATATAATCCCTATTAATGAAATGACTTATTTAGATAAAATAGTAAATAAAAGAACAGTTATATTTTCGCTATTCAAAATAATTTTCTAAGTTTTCACTTCTCTTTTGAGATACTACAATCCATTTTATTATGTCTTAAAAATAAGTAACACTAAAAAATAAAAAAAATAATGATCACAAAATTGTAAGTATTTTTAAAAATAATTATAAATTATGATGTTATGGTAAATGAATTGTAATTAAATTCTATTGTGTATATTAATTATATAATAAATACTTTGATATAAATACTATATTTAGATGTATGGATCATGAGACAAGATACGAATATCATCATTGTATAGAAAATATTACGTATTAAAAAAAATCATACTAAAAATAAAGTATACATTTAAAAAAATAGGACTAAAGTTTTTTAGACTATAAATTTGAGCGTCTACAACAACTTTTTTAATTAGTAGTCGACATTTAAATATTCAAATTAAATTTTTTATAATATTATATAATATCTTTATTTAGCATAATGATAAGTTGTGTAATATGATTGAAATTAAGTTTAATATTTAAAACTCAATGTTATTAGGAAATTGGACCATTTTTTAAGATGAAAACATATTGATATTAACATAGCATAATGATAAGTTGTGTAATATGATTGAAATTAAGTTTAATATTTAAAACTCAATGTTATTAGGAAGTTGGACCATTATTTTTTAAGATGAAAACATATTGACATTAACATAAATTTAAAAATTGGAAGAAAATATTGAACACGTGTATTACACGGCTTAAGTAAATATAATGTTATATACTTAATAGCAAAAAAAATATGTCTTTTAAAAACCATTTAGTGTTCGCTTTAAAGATAATTTGATACTTTATTTAGATTATCCGCTTGTAATTTTAGTCTTCTAAGTTATATACTATAAGTACTTGTACATGTGATTTGATACTTTATTAGTAATTATTGTTTATATCCAAATAATATATTTTATCTTAACAAATATATATGGTTAGGGTAAAATGAAAACTTCTACAAGTTGTGAGAACTTATAGAACTCGGCCTTGCAAAAGGTTTTTTTTTTATTTTTTACAGGGGGTGTGAATGAGCGGTTAGAATCTCAGGGCATTAAACTTTTTGATTTTGGATTCAAGTGGTTAAAACCACTAAAGCATGGGGACTCAAAAAGTAATTTACTATTAATTAAATTTAAAATTATACGTTTGATCTCTAACTATATTAAATAATATTATACTTATTATATTATTTGATATATTTATTGTTATATATAATTATTAATTAAAGTTGAATTAATATGTTTATCTCTAACTATGTTAATTAATATTATATTATATTTTGTGTATAAAAATTAATATTTAATACTATTCTTAAAAGGGAGGAGGCACCAGAGAGTGATACGTGTAAAAAAAAATTTCATTTATTAGTATAAGAAGATTACTTAATATTTTATTGATGTAACCTCGTGTAACATACAGATACAAATTTCTAAAATAAAAATAAATAAATAAATAAAGTAAATGCTATATAGTACACGCAAGTTCATTAATAAAGAAAAACATATCTTAACGGTGGAACGTATTAACCGACTATTTAGCAAATAATGAGTAAAAAATATGATAAAAATATAAAAGCTACAATCCATACCTATCTTTTCGTAGATGCACTGTATGCATAAAAAGTTGGACGTTTATGGAATCCGGCAACTCTAGCTCTAAAGAACGGTCTTCCATTAAGATTCCACTCCATGGAATCTAATTCCTTCAGGATTGATTAGATCACAACAAACAAAGTGACTGACTGTGACCAAACCTACGCTCCTGCTGGCTGCTGCTCTACATAAATAACAAACACCAGCAGCAATTCAATATTTCAATATAAACATGGGATCTGGATTTTCACAGCAAGCAGATACACAACAGCAGAGTGAAGGATCACCCACATATGAACACCATCATGATACGAAAACCGCAGGCAGCATAACGCGCTTAAACAACTTACCTCATGACTGTGATGCCATTCTAAAGGATGCAGATACCGCGATCAACATGTCATCTATGGACCCGCTCTATGCTGGCCTGTTTTTGAACAAAAAGAGGAAGGTTGCCCCGGTTTCTATTTCAAATCTTTTAATTCATTAGTCTTGTGAATTGTTGAATCATGTGAATAACTAACTCTAACTGGGTCAAAAGAGTAATGCAACTCAAACGTTTCTATTACAATGATAATCTTATTTTATTTCATTTTGTAAACTGCTAACTTGTGTCAAAATGGGTGTAATACAGGCTTACGGGTCAAAACAGTAAATTTTAATCACTCAAAGCGGTTTGAGCTAAGCAGGATTTCGTTATTTTACTTTCAACGTTTTATATTCAACTAAACTGATTAATATGTTTAATAGAAAGTATACAATTAAAATGATACTTTAGTGTTAACAATTTAGAAGGTTTTATGCATTTTGTAAATTGCTAGATTTTTGGCAAAATTTAAGACAGGCTTATGGAGTCAAAGTTCCTTGTGGTTTTATATATTAGCAATTCTAACCTGGATTGTTTTACATGAAATCGTATTATCGTTGAAGCAGAAATATTGGGTTGACAAGGCATCACATGGCAACTGCTTCTTGGTGTACGCGAGGGATCTCTCGATCACTTGGGGGGAAGACAACCGTTACTGGCGTTGGCCCTGCATCAAAGAAACAAGGTGATGATTACAGTCACAAGCAAAAACAATCCTTGAACAAAATAAATTTTAACAAAACCAATATTGTTTTCTAATTCTCATCACTACTGTTCAACAACGGTTTGGTTTGGTTTGTGTGTTCCCTAAATTACCAAACTACCATTACCGTCATCGCCATCAAACTGGAAAAACTGCTTACTGGACATGTGACATTACACGTGAATTATTTTGCTAACATGGCATTGAAATTTCCATTTGTAACAAAATGATATCCAGTCAATAATTTAGTCCTATCTACTATCGAGGGGCACTAGTAATGGTAATTAGAGGTGCAGGTTAGACAGGTCGGGTGGTTTGGTAACAGTTCAAAATAGTTTCATGTTGACCCGTTTGACCCGGTCCCTTTAAGCTGAACTTTTTATAAATTGACCCATTTGAGATACAACAAAACCCAAACCAACCCATTCATATATAACGAACGTACTTGAAGTTTCTGCCTCTCGTGGATCTTGGTGGGAAACTTCATCATAAAAAAAAGTTTCCTAAACTCAATCATACCGATCAGATTTAAGCCTGGAAAAATGGTCAGGTTAGGTGATGGGTCAAATTGGGTTCAGGTCAAAACATGCCGCCTTGATATATATCAATCTGGTTCGGGTTACAATGGGTTCTGATTCATATAAAAAAGAGGAGAAAAAGACTAAAAAGGCATTTTCCATTGTTTATGCAGTGAAGAAGTTGTGGATGGTGCAGAAATGATAGGTGTTTGCTGGTTAGAAATTCATGGGAAATTAGAGATTTCCAAGTTAACACCGGGAATTAAGTACGAGGTTGTATTTGTGGTGATGCTAAAAGACCCTGCTTACGGGTGGGAGGTTCCTGTCAATGTGAGACTCATTTTACCAGATGGAAACAAGCAACAACACAAAGAAAATTTGATGGAAAAACCAAGATCAACGTGGGTTGAGATCCCTGTGGGCGAGTTTATGGTACAACCAAAAAAAGAAGGATTCGTAGAATTCTCCTTGTATGAATATGAAGGCGGGGCTTGGAAGAAGGGTTTACTGATCAAGGGTGCAGCAATTAGACCCAAACATTGAAAACTGAAAAACGAAAATACTATTAACATGTAAAAGACTTCAAATTACTGTTACGTATGAATAAAAAAGTCTTACCGGTGGACTGTGGTACTTGATAATAAGATACGGATGTTATGTCTTCTATGTAGTTTACTACTTTCCGAATCTTCCGACAGAGGGTGGGTTGGATGGATTGGGCTATGGTTCAAAACAATGGGCACCGTTCGGAAACAATTTTTCCAAAGTACTATATTTTTTGATTGATGATTGTACAGATATATATATATATATATATATATATATATATATATATATATATATATATATATATATATATATATATATAGGATAATGCTAGATAAAAAACCCTCAAATTCTTAGAAAACTCTGGAAACCCAAAAGGGAACCCATTTTTACCCAACCTCCCGACATTTTTTTTTTTTTGAAAAAAATTACACATGTTATATACATGTTTTAGAGTGTTTTGGGCCAAAAAAATCAAAAAAGCGCCGAAGGGATATTTTTAAAAAAAATAAACAAATTTCAGCAATGTCCGGTCGCCTAACATGTGTTAGTCAAAAATGCCAGAATTTGCTGAAATTTTTTTTTTTTTTTTAAAAAGATCCCTTCGGCGCTTTTTTGATTTTTTTGGCCCAAAACTCTTAAAAACATGTATATTACATGTGTTATTTTTTTCAAAAAAAAAAAATGTCGGGAGGTTGGGTTTTCTAAGGTTTTTCATATAGATAGGGTTTTCTATCTAACCATCCCCTATATATATATATATATATATATATATATATATTACCGAAAATTACACTTGTATGGCATTCAACTCGTTTGATCAACTTTTATAATGAAATATACATTTGAGCCAAAAAGTGTATAGCAGTGAACAAAAAATAATATTTTTGGAGTAAAGTACATTTTGGGTGCTTTTAGATCATTTCTATTTATCTTTAGATGTTTAACCGGTCAGAGATAAAAATACAACTTAAATCAGCCCATTCATAAGTCAGTGAGTCAAAACTCCCACCTCTAATAGGTAAACCTTCATGTGTGGTAACAAGATAAAGAACAAATGATATGTAATAATCTCATGGCTTTTTCCAAGATGATAAGATGTATGCATACTGACTGATATATAGCATAAGAGAACATGAAAGAAGTACAAATAGAATCTGCTCACAATCTGGGTAATAGTTCATGAGTTGCAAACCGAAACGGAAAAATAAAATTAAAACCAACATATCGCAGCAATAAGATGGGGGTGAATTATAACTCTGTGTTGTAATCATCTGGCTTGTACCATAAAGAGAAATCAATTCCCTTGCCTTTTAGCTCCTCTGTTGCAGGACCGATTCTCTCTAGAAGCTGCATTTCATAAGCAACAAGATTAGCACCCAAAAGGGGTGACAGTTGATAGCAGCTAAAAAAACATACCTTAGAATGTAATACACCATTTGAAACCAAGAGTGATCTGTCAAATACCGTAAATTTTCCACCATCCATACAAGAAACCGCCCCACCAGCTTCTTCAACTATCTGCTTGTTTAAAAAGGCGATATTTGGATTAACACTTGTTTTTTCCTTTTATTTTCCAAGTTGCAGATTATTGTATGAAAAAGTTATAAGATATTTTAACTAAAGTTTTCAAGTTTGTGTTTAGGATTACCAAAACACCAGCAGCCATATCCCATGGTTTGAGACGATATTCCCAATATGCTTCAACAATGCCCAAAGCAACGTGGCACATGTCCACCGCAGCTGCACCTAGTCTTCGCACACCCTAAGAAAAACACAGATGGATTAGAGAAACATTTTTTATCCATTCACTTATGAAGCATTGTTATAGATAATATATTATGATAGACCACAGCATGGAAGCTATACAAATATCAATCACAGCTATATGGTTGTTACCTGACTGATGTCAGTAAATTCTTTGAATAAGTTCATGTTGGCGGCCCATGGATCATCATGTTCGTATCCAAACCCGGTCACCAGTAGAGCTCTCTCAACCTATGAAATTGTATTTATAAGCAGTGAAGATTAGTGTAATTAAGAGTAAAAGAAACAAACATAGAATGCCACAAGATAATGCAGTTTGAAGAATAGAATAGAATAGAAACTATTATTTATTAAAGAGTAAACTGCCATTTTGGTCCCTGTGGTTTGGCCAGTTTTGCCACTTTAGTCCAAATCTCAAACTTATTACATCCAGGGCCCTGTGGTTTGCATTTTGTTGCCATTTTAGTCCAAAATCCAAAAACCCTAGTTTTTTGACTGTTGCAACATCCTATTTTGTCCTGTAGTGCAGGGGCATTTTGGTCATTTTGTTTTTCATTTAACATTTTATTAATTAAAATTTTGGTCATCTTCCCCAAATAAATAATCATCATCCCAAAATAAAACCCTAACTCTCTCTCTTCTCCCAAATAATCATCATCAGCAGCAGAATATGTAGAACATCATCATCAAGAACATCATCATCATCAAAACCCAGAAAATCCAGAAAATCAAGAACATCATCATCATCAACCCAGAAAATCCAGAAAATCAAAACCCAGAAAATCCAAAAACCGATTTGTAAAAAGAAACGAGGCTCAGATCTGTATCTTCAAGAACATCATCAAACGAAATGAAGAGAACGATTTCTACAACTTCGATCTTCTAAATCTGAACTACTCACAACGATTTTGATTTTCAATAAAGCAATTCAACTAACAAACAGCATGGTAAATCGAAGCTCAAACGCTGCTGGTGCTCAAATCGAAGCTCAAACGCTCAAAATCGAAGCTCAAACGCTGCTGGTTCTCAAATCGAAGCTCAAACGCTCGAAAACCCTAACCCTAAGAACACACAGATCTCCGCCCCAAATCAACTTGAACCGAGCACAAATCCACACCTGAGTTCACCCGAGTGAGCTAACCCGGAGTCGGTTGTACTCGCCGGAGTCAGAACACCACCGCCGTCGCCGCCCCCTTTCTTCCTCTCCTGCCTCTCTATCTCTCTCCCGTCTCTCTCATAGTTATCGATAGCGGCCATAGCGACCGCTATCGCGAATAGCGTGGCGAGGCGAGACCTGGTCGCTATATGGTGTATAGCGCTTAATAGCGTGAAAATAGCGGCCGGAAACCTGCAATTTCTGCCGGAAACCTGCAATTTCTGCCGGAAATCTGCCGGAAACTTGCTGGAAACTATGAAGAAGAAGAAGAGAAGAGCGGCTGCGTTTTTTTATTTGTTGCTCCGGCCAGAAACCTGCTATTTCTGCCGGAAACTTGCCGGAAGCGATGAAGAAGAAGAAGAGAAGAGCGGCTGCCTTTTTTTTGTTTTGTTGCGTCTCAGTCTCAGCCTTTTTCTAGGGTTAGATAACTTTATGGATTTTAACATTTAACCCCTCTATTTTTCATTAGGTTATATTTAGTCATTAAAACTTGTAAAACTTACATAATTACTGTAAAATTAGTTTGTGTATTTTAACATTTAACCCCCTCTATTTTCACTGGCTTACATTTGATCCTTAAACTTATAAATTTATACATAAAAGGTATTAAACTAACGTTATATATAAAAAAAAGTTATGTAGATAGCTATGTTTTATTTCTTAAATTTTTAACTACCTTATCGCTAAACACGAAATAGCGGGCGCTATTTCATCGCTATCGCTACGTAGCATATAGGTACGTTGTCGCTATTTGTCGCTATTCGCTATCGATAACTATGGTCTCTCTATCTCTCTCCCGTTCTCTCTTTCCTCCATCGGACTATTTGCTTCCCGAGATCAGTTGCGTGTGGTGGGGGGTGTCTGGTCGGAGGACTGCCGCCGGCGATGTGGAAGGAGGGTGGTTGAGGGTCCGGCTGTGAATGTGAACGAGAGAGAAGGAGGGTTGGCTGATTCTTTCTGATGTAGGATTTTCAAGAAGATGAAGAGATAGGGCAGGGAGTTGAGTGTGTGATTAACGTTTATTGTTTAATTAAAAATGTTAATAATAATTCCAAAATGACCAAAATACCCCTCCACAACAGGACAAAAAAGGGTCAGTAAATCAGTAAAAAATCAGACATTTTGGATTTTGGACTAAAATGGCAACAAATTGCAAACCACAGGGCCCCAGATGTAATAAGTTTGAGATTTGGACTAAAGTGGCAAAACTGGCCAAACCACAGGGACCAAAATGGCAGTTTACTCTTTATTAAATTATATGTGAAAAACCGTAGCATATAATTGTTTTGATTGATTTGATACTGAATACAAAGGACTCTATATATAGAGTTAGTAGTTACAGAACTAATCCCTCTAGAATGTAAATATATAAAACAAGTTCTATTATTTTGTCTAACATTCCCCCGCAAGTTGAGGGCGGGGTGCGACCTGCAACTTGGACCGTAGAAAGATAAATCTTTGAGAAGACAAGGGCTTAGTGAACACATCAGCAATCTGATCGTTGGTGGAGATGAACTTGACATTTAGTTGACCTTGAGCTACTTGTTCTCTGACAAAGTGATAGTCTACTTCAACATGCTTTGTACGAGCCTGAAAAACGGGGTTAGCTGAAAGATAGGTAGCTCCAAGATTGTCGCACCAAAGTGTGGGTGAAGATTTGGTAGTAACACTGAGTTCACGTAGAAGTGCCTTCAGCCAAATTAGTTCTGCAACAGTGTCTGCGAGAGCTTTGTATTCTGATTCGGTTGATGACCTGGAGACAGTTCTTTGTTTGCGAGCTGTCCAAGAAATAAGGTTAGAACCCAAGTAGACTGCAAATCCCCCCGTGGACCGGCGATCAACATGGCAACCAGCCCAATCAGAATCAGAGAAGGCCTGAATAGCGGTGTCCTGCCAATGTGCATCCGTGAAGGCGTGTAAAAAGGAGTATGAGTTATGTCGGATGAGAAGACCAAGATCAGATGTGCCCTTTAGATATCGTAGGATACGTTTGACAGCAGACCAATGGTTTTCTGTAGGCGCATGCATAAATTGGCACACTTTGTTGACAGCGAATGCAATGTCTGGTCGAGAAAGAGTGGAATATTGTAAGGCTCCCACAATTTGGCGATACGGTGTCAGGTCAGGTAATAGAGGACTGTCATCTAGAGTTAAGACCTGAGAGATATTCATGGGAGAGTTAACTGGCTTGCAATCTGAGAGACCAGAACGCTTTAGAATGTCTAGGATGTATTTTCTTTGAGACAACAAAACATTCTTTTGGTGATGTATAACTTCAATTCCCAAAAAATAGTGTAGTATGCCAAGATCCTTAATTGCAAGAGATGAGTTCAACTGTTTAATAATACTGTCAATCGTAGAGTTGTTGTTACCAGTAATGATAATGTCATCCACATAGACGAGGATGTAAACCAAGGTGGCACCTGCTTTGAGAATGAATAAGGATGGATCCGTTTTGGATCCGTAAAAACCCAGTTGCTGAAGCACAGTGGAAAGACGATGAAACCAGGCCCGAGGAGCTTGTTTGAGCCCATACAGTGACCGATGAAGACGACACACATGATTAGGTTTACTTGGGTCTTCAAAACCAGGGGTTGTTTCATAAATATGGTTTCTGAGAGGTCCCCGCGTAAGAAAGCATTTTCCACATCCAGTTGACGAAGGGACCATTGCTGAGTCACAGCCAAAGATAAAATCACCCTGATAGTGGTAGGTTTGATAACGGGACTCAAAGTTTCATTATAATCAACACCTGGTTTCTGATGGAAACCTTTCGCCACAAGTCTGGCTTTTTAGCGAGTAGGTTTTCCCTGTGCGTCAGACTTTAACCTGTAAACCCACTTACAATCAATTAAGTTAGAACGGTTATCATAAGGGACTAAGGACCATGTTCCATTCTTAATAAGCGCTTAAAACTCCTGGTTCATGGCATGAAGCCACTCCGGAGATTTGTTGGCAACGGTAAAGGTGGTAGGAATGGGTACGTTGGAAGAGATTGAGGTAAAGTAAGCAGATGGGTTAAAGAATTGTGTTTGTTTCGGATTTTGTCTCAGATTTGATGGTCGTGGGCGAGGTGGTGGGGGTGGAGGGGTTGGTATGGTTGAGGAGGATCCGATTTGGGGGTGTTCGGTGGGTAAAGAAGGGGTTGTTTGAGGCTGATCTGGTTGACACGCTGCTGATAAAGTTTCAGCAGGTTGAAGCGAGGTTGGTTGGGTTCGGACGGGGCTATTTGAAGGAGGGTGGGTCGGGGTTGGTGAAGGTGGGTCATTAGAAGTGTGATCTGCAGGAATTATTGGAGGTGGTTCTGGGAAAATAGAGACGAATGGCGGAGAGTTTGTGATAGGAGATGGAGTAGGTGGGTTAAAAGGAAAGACATGTTCGTTAAAGCGAACATATCGAGCAATGTAGACGCGCTCGGTGGCGATGTCAAGGCACCGATAACCGTGATGAAATGGACTATAACCAAGAAAAACACACGGTGTGGATCGAAAATCCATTTTGTGATGGTTGTAAGGGCGCAAGTAGGGAAAGCATTGGCAACCGAAAACTCGAAGAAAGGTGTAATCGGGTTTGCGATTGTAAATGTGTTGGTAAGGAGATTTGTTGGAAGAAATACGGGAAGGAAGACGATTGATTAAGTAGACGGCGGTTTCGAAGGCGAAGTGCCAAAATTTTTGTGGAAGATTGGCTTGGGCTAGAAGGGTGAGACCTGTTTCAACAACATGACGATTACGACGCTCTACAGTGCCGTTTTGAGCACTTGTATATGGACAAGAGCGTCGATGGATGATTCCAAGGGAGGTAAAGAATGATGACAAGTTTCTAAATTCCCCTCCCCAGTCAGTTTGGACACTTTTTAATTTCGTATTGAATTGTCTTTCAACCAATGTTAAGAAGGTTTTAAAGGTGACATAAACATCAGATTTGCATGTTAAAGGGAAAAACCACATAAAGCGAGAATGATGATCAACACATAATAGGAAAAATCGATAACCATTAGTAGATAAAGTAGGCGAAGGCCCCCAAACATCACAATAAACCAAATCTAGAACATTATGACTACGAAAATCTGAAAGTGGCAAATAATGTTTAGATGATTTGCCTAATTGGCATGCAGTACATAACGAAGAACAATGTTTAGTGGAAACAGGTAATGAAAAATGGGAAATAACAGAATCAAAAACACGTTGATGTGGATGACCAAGGCGTTGATGCCAAACTGTAGAGGGGGCTTTGATGGCTGTGAAGGCAATCTTCGGAATGGACTTGAACCGAGGGAGTCGTAGGGTGTAGAGACCATTCTCACTTGGGCCACTGAGAAGGGTAGTGTGTGTAGATTCGTCCTTCACAACAAAAAAGGAAGAGTGAAATTCAAAGAAAACATTATTTTTAAGGCAAAACTGTTGAACGGACAAAAGATTTTGTTTGAGGTTTGGCACATGAAGAATGTTAGATAAATTAAAGGTTTTATTAGGTGAATAGAATTTTGATGAGCCAATATGGAAAATAGGAAGAGGATTACCGTCACCAACATGGAGTGAGTCGTTACCTTGATATACCTCAGAGTGGTCAAGGCTTGATAAGTCCGGAGAGGCGTGACCATTAGCACCAGTGTCGGGCTTCCACGAAGTTTCAGATTGCGATCCAACATCTGAAAAACTGGCATAGTTTGCCTGAGGAGGCTGCCTAGGAGTGGAAGAACCAGACTGATTTGGGCATTGAGAAGGAAGATGGCCTATTCCACACCGATTACAATGGCCATAGACCATGTTCTGGGTAGATGCCCATGAAAACTGCTTGGATGAGCCGGTATCACGGCTGTCCCGATTTCGGTTGTTAAAAACACCACGTGAGTTGCCCCGAAAATTGTCACGGCGATTACCCCGGTTGCCATTAAAAGAACGAGTGGTATAATTGGCTTGTGGTTGCTGGGTAAAGGGTGAAATAGGGTTGAGTTGGTACCCCAGTTGGCTGGCTAACAATTGGAGGTTGGAAAGTTGAGTTTGGATGGCATTTAAGTTTGGTGAAATAGGTTCGGTTGCGGCTGCAAAGGCCTGTGGAACAGCAGCAGGAGTAATGGAGGGACCGCGATGAATACTTGTCATGTAATCATGGTCATGAAGTAGGCCGTGGAGTTCATTGAAAGTCACAGGTGGTTGTCGGGTTAGAAGGTTGGATTTGAGGCCATGATATTCTTCTTTTAGACCCGAAATAACAAGCATGACAAGGTCTTTATCTTTCATGGGTTCACCGATATTAGCAAGGGCAGTAGCATATTCTTGTGCTCTAGTAAGATAATCAGACGGTTTTTCGTCTCCTTTCATCATAATTCTAAGAAGTTGTGTTTTTAGAGTATACTCACGTGAGGAAGTGTTCGGTGCGTATGCACGTTCCAGAGATAACCAGATTTCTCTGGATGTTTGGCCCTGAACATGTTGGAAAACGGCTTCAGTGATGGTCGAAGTAATCAGCATACGGACGTGAGCATCATTCGATATCCAATGAGGGTAGCTAGGGTTGTCACTAGTTGTGGTTCCTGATGTGACAGTTTTTGGTGGGCATGGTATGGTGCCATCTATGTAACCGAATAGATTGTTGGAAATAAGGAATGGTTCAATCATCTGTTTCCAGTATCCATAGTTTGTAGGAGATAGTGTGAAGGCGAATTTGTGAGAGTTCAGGGCTGTTTTCTCAGCAGTTGTTAGTGCTGCAATGGCTGCCATGGTTGGAATTGAAGGATAGAGAGAGATAGGGAAAAAAAAGGCAGAAGGGTTTAGGCTGCAGGAAGTTTGCAGCAATAAGGTGACGGCAGTAGGGTTTAGGTCGCCCAAGTTGTTGCAGAGATTAGAGAAGGCGGCAGTAGGGTTTTGGGTTTTCACGGCTCTGATACCATGAAAAACCGTAGCATATAATTGTTTTGATTGATTTGATACTGAATACAAAGGACTCTATATATAGAGTTAGTAGTTACAGAACTAATCCCTCTAGAATGTAAATATATAAAACAAGTTCTATTATTTTGTCTAACAATATGAAAAGGATGAACTGAAACCTCACATTGTCCGTCTGACTAACATGAATCTTTTGGCCGTTACAGAATGCACCTCCACCTGAAGTACATAAATAATCGTCAAGAGTTGACATAATATAAAAACTAAACATATATTTTCATACCAGCAACTGCAGAAAATGTGCGTGTGTTCCAACACATGGCACCCCCAACAAACTCTACCTGTCAACAAATTCTTTGTTCTGATAATGCAAATATGTAATTTTCACAACATATGGGGTTGGTTGGCGAAAGAAATAATAAACCTTTTTCTGTAAGTAACTAGACAATTTTAGTAATTGTAATATTTAGGAAAATTTGCAGGGTGACAGTTGAAATTGCTAGTAATCTTGTTGACCAATGAAGTAAGACAGACACCCTTGTGAATGTTCACCAGATTAAAAAATGAAGATTTAAACAATAACTGCACATTTTACAAACAAACTGAAGTATTAAAGTGATTTACGACAGCAGCAGCAGCTGGCTTTCCTCTGTAGAGCACTCCGACAGAGACTGCAAAGCTGGGATATCCGTGTGCAAAATTTGTAGTCCCATCTATCAGACAACAAATGAAATGGGGGGCGTAAGACTTTGTTATGGAACATCATTAGAAATGCATGTGTAGTTAGTTTACCCAAAGGATCGATACACCAAAGATAATCCGAAGATGAATCCCCAATAACACCTCCTTCCTCCCCCAAAATCAGGTGATCTGGAAAACTCTTTCTCACAAGGTTGAGAATGGCAGACTCGCTATTTTTATCTGTGCTGTGAATGGATAGAATAATAATAATAATATTTGTAAATTTCTAAAACAGGAATTTGGTTGAGCAGGCAGCCAAAAAGAAGAAGAGAGTTTATTTATGAATGGGCGGGCATACATACTCAGTAACCAAATCAGTGAGTCCTTTATAGCTGATATTCCTAGGCTTATTTACGGCTTCCATCACAACCTAAAGCAGCAGCAGCAGCAGCAGCAATTGGCCCGTATGATAAATAAGGGACCGTTGACAAAATTATATTACTGGGCAGACCTACCTACCTTACCTCAGCACCGGTTTTTGCAGCGAATTCAACGCTTTGGAGGAGTTTAGCAGATGAAATAGGACCAACAGATACCGCACCAATCTTGGTATATTTCTGGTTCTGATATGGTACCACTGCGCATATTGATCTTGAATCACGATTACCATGCTGTTGTTGAGATTTGAAAGTGAGTTTAACAGGATGAATAAAAGACTTGGACGGACATGATGAGAGCAGAAAGGAAGCCATGTGATGTGATGTGAGTGATTCTTCTACGGACCGGTGGTGTGGTGGAATGATATATCTTCGTTGTAAGGAGCACACATTTGATGACTCCGATCAGATCAACCAAAATCATCCCACCATATTTTATTTTATATTTAAAGCCAAATTTGGATCACTAGCATCCCAATCATATTCATGCTCTCACTAACCAATAATGTTTATACATCAATTCAGAACAAAATTCAACCCAAGACCTAATTGTCACCAACTCTTATCTCACATCCAAGATGCCACTAGTCTATTGCTACTCAATCTATCTTTTATATTAAAGCAAAATAACTTTGACCAATTGACCATGATGTGGCATAGGTCCTTAGCCAGATAATTGATGTTTGAGCGGCAAAATGCTTTATATGGAAACCTACTCAATTCTCAATCAATCAGTTGAAATCTTCTCCAATACGTCGTCTCTTCAATCAATCCTTAAAACCCTAATTTCAATCTCATATATCTTGCGTGTTCCATCGCTCAATCTCTCTGTTGATGTATATTATGTTTTATATTCATTTTGTGGAATTTCTTCTTCAATCGGTCACTGTTTCAATTGAACCTGTCATATCTTTGAATTCTTTGTGTATTTTTATCTGTTAATCGACGACCAAGTCTTGATGATTGTCAGAAGAAGGACGATGGCGGCAACTGGTGTTTCTTTGAATTCCAGTCGCATAAGAACTTAAGAAATCCCTGGATCTCAAGCATAAGAACTCTCTGCCGGTATGTTTTCTTCGATGTTTATGTAATCCAGTATTTGTCATTTGCCGCCTAAAATTGTTTACGTACACGGAAACCTAAGGTCCGGTCCATATCCATTCGTTTCTTAGACGAATCACAATTCATGTTTGCAAACCCTAGCGCCCCCAATCTTCACTTGGCGAATTTCTCTGTTTCAGAGATTGAAGGTAGGGCTCAAAAGTTTCAGATTAGAAGGTAAACATCATGAAACTCCAAACACCTTTTTTGGATTTCTGATTTAGTTGTTTGTTTTTTATTTATGTGCGGCATGTTTCATTTTCTACTTAGGTTTTTGTGTTTGCTTATTTGTTTAATGTTTAAAATCTCCAATCGTTTCTGTAAATTTGAATCGTGATTTCTATTTTTTGAATCGCGTTTCATGTTTCTAAAATTTTTAACCTGTATTTATTATTTGAAAGCTTCTATGTTTATCTAAAACTGAGAATGGGTATGTAAATTTGCAATTATTTTGAATCTTTATCTGTTTTCTTGCAAATTAACTCCAACGGCGATTGGAGTTTCGATGTCGGTGCCTTGATTGCTCCTATGCTACACCGCCACCATTCCGGTTGGATTCTTCCTCTATTTTGTTCTTGGCGGCGCCATTGGAAAACACTTCGTCTCTCATTTTGTATTCGTATGCTATTAGATCTCTTACTTTTCAATTGTTTCTAAATAATTTTTTCCCATTCATATTTGTCCTTTGTTAGGGTTTTGACAATAGCATCACAGCGGCACCGCAGCAACCAGTCTCCGCTCGAGTTGTAAGTATGTTTTTTCCGATATAGCAGTTGTATGATAATGAGTTTGTACTTTTCTTCTAACATATTATAGCTTGCACTTGCCCTCATCATTAACTCACAAACTGTTGGTGTTAAACCAATTAATTTAGTTTTTCTATATTGTTGTATTGCTTGCAGTTGGATGATTATATCTATGCAGTTATTGAAGTAAAATATCGGATATCGGTCAAGGATCGATATTTGAGATATAGCTTATCTCGGTGAGATATCCGTAATTTTAATATTATCCATATAATTTATATATATCAAATTAACACTGATAATTCAGTGATATATAGATAACAGATATCCGTAATTTTAATATTGAGTGATTGGTGAATTGTGATGTCTTGTGTGTTCATACTTGATAATGGCTATGGGGGTTGATAGCAACAGAAACATGTGAGGAACAATATGTGATTTATGAATAATCTAAATACAATATAGAGGGGTTTATTCTAGCAACACAATCATATAGTTCATGCTCTAGCTTAATGGTATCACAATATAGAGGGGTTTATTCTAAACATTAAGTTTTTATTTCATAATTATTTGACTATTATATTGCTGGCCACTAGGACTTTTATGAGTAGTGGTGTTTTGGATGGTTTAGCTTACACAATGTTCAAGAGATGCTAAGTTTTAGAAATTTCAAATATAATCTGCATCCATGGTAAGTTTCAGTTTTGTTTGGTTTTTCACTTAATTTGTTGTTTGTTGTTTATGAAGGCCGATACACGTTTCTTTGTTTCTTACGCTAATTGCTCTTTCTCTTCCCGCTTCTATTGGATTTCTGGAAGTTGAATGTAAGCTCTAGAAATCAACTATATATATATAAGGGTTTCGGTGGTGACCCTTAGATGGAAATAAGAGAAAGTAGCAGACACAACGTCACCATCCTTCCCACTCAGAGTATGGAACAACACCAAGGTAATCTTTCTTTTCTGATTTTACTCCGGTAAGTTCGTAAGCTTCCTTTTGTATTTCTTTTTTTCTTGATGTTTCTAAACAAGTTATTGTAATTTTTTTACTGTCATCTTATACGACCACCAGTTGTTCGATGAAATTCCCCAATGAGTAAAATTTATACGTTATTAAATTTGTTTTGTGTTTTTCTTCAACATGTTCGGCAATGGATTCGTAGTCAATTATAAGATATAAATTGAAGTCGTAATGAGCATTCTGATCTTATAATGTGCTTAAGACATCACTGTTGGTTTTGTAAATGAATCTTTTGCAATCAGTGTTCCTAGGGAAAGAAGTTTACTACCTACAAAGTTCCTTAAAGGAAACCCTAACGGGTCTATGATGTGTAATGTGTACGGCTTGATGGTTCAACCATGCTTTTGTCATATTTGTGTGTGGTGGAAATGCATATTTATCCATGGTAGCAGGAGCGCGTGTTGTTGGTGGGGCTGCTGGAGCTGATTTCAGGGCTGGTGATGATACATATAGTTGCAGTAATGGTAACTTAAAGACATGGACAGTGACATGGCAATAACCAGTTCCATGTCCGCGTTAGTAAATTTATCTTTTGAAGATTAAATGAAAATTTACTTAATGTTTGGGTTGTTTTACAGGTGCTTTTTTAGGTTGCTCACTTGAAGGAAGCATGGTGACAACACATACAAGAAAATTGCAGATTTTATGGTAACCCGTCAACAAAAACATTCGATATTCTTCTTGGTTCATTGCCTCGGCCTATTGTTGCGATTCTTTATGATGTCCCATGAAATGTTATGCTGGAAATGTGCTGGGAATATACATAGTAAATTATAGCTTATAATTTTTATATGATACATGTTAAAATGTAAAATAAACAACACCGGTACATAAGCAATTGTTGTAATGTCACTTAAATAAGCAAGAGGTCGATCAAAGTTTGTTAACACCTTATTACATTTAGTTAATTAAGTTTCATAATATGTCACTTAAAAACAGTTTATTATCTTTTATTAGTATTGATTATACCTTTGAATCTTTGATTAGTATTGATTATCTTTAACAATTATGTGTAGTCTATCAATAATGAACTATGCTACTTTCGATGATCTTATTAGGCATAATGGCGGTGGTTCGTTGATTCATTCAGCTGCAAATCTGCGTAACACAATCGATTTCGTGTTGGCGAACTATTCATGTTAGGGCTTCGGGGGTGGCGATTAGTTATGAGACATGACGCACCGTGATGAGGTATTACTTAAGTTTTTTATGTTGTCATAGCATTCTATATTTCTATCTTCTAATGTCAGTCATATTATTGTAGTCTTCACTGAATATGCAGTTATACGAAAAAGGTTTAGATTTGTTCGATGACAACCCAACAACCTCAGTACTCTACAACAACAACAACAACAGCAGCAGTACCCAGCAAGTCCCACAAATAACAAAGCTATTGGTGGGGTCTGGGGAGGGTGGGATGTAGACAAACCTTACCTCTATCCATATGGATAAAGAGGCTGCTTCCAAAAAGACCCCCGGCTCGAAACCAAACATCAAGCAAACAATGCAAACTACAGATATAGCAATAGAAATCCACCAATCATAGAATAAGTGGTAACTGACTAACATAGTAGAATAGACACAACTATAGCCCCTCAAGCAATATATATATATATACACACACACAAGATGATAAACACATGTAAGGTCCTCCCGAAAAGTAGAAATATTAACCCCTAACCTAAAAATCTCAGACACCTCATTACTCTCTCCTAAAAATCTTTAACCTTAATCCTACGTCTCCATGAACTCCTATCCTGGACCATGTCCTCAGAAAGGTGCAACTCTAGCAAATCTTGCCTAATCCGCTCCTCCCAAGTTAGTTTGGGCATTCCTCTACTCCTCCTATGTCACACCCCCAAAATACCACTCGCGGAAACACCGCAGGGCGTGTGACGTACCAGGATCTTAGCCACCAATCACATTGAACTTATAAAGATAAAATAAAACTTCCATTTATTAAAATTATGTGTTACACATTACAAAATAATTCACAGTATACAGCGGAAGCATAATTCATTCGTTAAGAGTTTATAAACCACATGTAAAAACCATTAGTCTTGTGTTACGATTCCATGTATCTCGACCCATGACCACTCCAGCCTCCCAGACGGCAAGTTCCAACTATAAGTACCTAAAGACCTGCAAAGCATGTAGTAACGAGACAACAACAAAGTTGAGCGAGTTCACAGTTGGGTGTTCTTTTAAGTTTTCCAAAAACATATTTTCCTTTAACTGGCATCCTTGCCGTGGGGGTTACCCCATATTAGAAAACATGATTTGTTTAATCCCATTTACTCTGGCTATCCAGCCGTGGGGGCTACCTCATGTTTCACTACTAGACTCGTTACCATATCGACTACTGACGAAAGTAAGTTGTGCCCTAAGTCAATGTCTATCATCATTGACTGTTTACCATGATCCATTAGTACACGCCCGTCCGACCGGCACGGTGTGAGGTTTGTCAAACCTAATAGCGCTATTAACTAATGACCCGCTCGCCATCGGCCTCGGCGATTAAGTCGATATAAAATGAGGGACTTAATGATAGAGTTTTGGTCTAGTGAGCTTAAAACTGTCCCAAGAGGACGAGGAATTACATTCCTTAACCCATACTGTCCTACCCAAGAAGGACGAGGAAATCCATATTCCTTAACCCATTCCCAACCCACCGGGAATTACCATGCTTTGTAGAAAGTGTGAACTCACCTTAGGTTAGCTCGGCAGATATATGAAGAGGTCAATCAAGCTGCTAGTGGTCAACCACGTCCTAACATGGTTACCATACAAGTCAGGTCTAGGTTCAAGTAGTGCACATAGGTTTACACATAAGCTAACAAGTTACAACACACAACGAGCATGGCAAACACGTTAAACACATCAGACAAGTTCATGTAACAGCCCAATACGAATACTCGGCCCAACCTATTGTACGATCAGCACAACTTGTGCGATCCCCAATGGGTTGTGCGATCCAACATATACCCGGCCCAATAAAACATATGCAGTACAAAATTCATACGACCCAAACAATTACACAGACATCTAACTTGTGCGGTCCAATTTCCCTTGTGCGATCCAATATAACTTGTGTGATTGGGCTGGGCCGTATGGCCCAAAAACATATATGAGGTTCAGACAGTTGTGTGTGTGGCCCAAGACTTGTGCGATCCACATGTCTTGTGCGATCATGCAGTTCTAAGTTGTACAATGTGCCTAACCAGTTGCACTAATCTTGTGCAACTGTCTTGTGTGACCGGAGCTTGTGCGACTGCCCTTGTGCGACCAGGTTCCGTTGACCTGATCTTGTGCGGTCAACAGTCTTGTGTGATCAAAACTAGCTTGTGCAATCAGTTATGAAATCCCGTAAATTATGGCAACCAGTTTCACTAATTTGATTATTTCCAGAATTATTCCACCATGTTACCAATGATTCACTAACAACAATAATTATTCACCAATCATTCAAAACAGATCAAAACGGTTTGTGTCACACCCCGACCACGTAAAGCAACTAGACGTGGCGGAAACGTCGGGGAGTGTTGTAACAGAATCATTATTTCATAACCATGGAATAAATAAATTCTGTTTTATTGAATAAATGAACTCATTGTTTTAATACAATCAAATAAGTACAACTATGATCTTCCAAGTTTTAAAGTTGCTAAGGCACGAGTCCATCCTAAATGTAGCGTGTATCAACAATCAATGCAAAGCGGTACCTGAAACATGTGTAAAAATAGGTACGTCAGCATAAAAATGCCCGTGAGATACATAGGTTTTGTGAAAATAGGATTCATGACTTGTAAGTTTAAGAAAATGTTTAATAAAGTTTAGTCATGAACCTTGTAAATTGATTTGTTTTGTAAATCGTTTGAAAAATAATAAGATCAGATGATATGTATAAATAAATGTAAGGTTAAATGAATAACCATGTGAAATGAGTTAGTGTAAGATAAGTTGCTTGTAAAACAATATTTTGACAAAAAAAAGCTTATAGTATATGTGAAAATATACTTTGGATTTCAAGAGAATCGAATGAGTAATATACTAAAGTATATCTCAGTTCCAATATCGTTAACCCAAGTGTACTAAATAACGCCACGGTATGTAATGCAATGAAAACACTTATATATAAGAAGTACCAGCGGCGTATCTACCATGTTTTCATCACATTACACCCGTCCCGTTATCTAAACACTAACCAAAACCCAATCGATAGATAGATAGTACATTAAATATACCTTCGTTGTTTAAAATAATAGTTTTAAGTAGTATATTACAAGTATACTTCGGATTTATAGATAACATATCAAAATATGCTTTGGATGTGATAAATAACATATTAAACTATGTTTTGGTTTTGTAAATAACATATCAAAATATGCTTTGGATGATTAACAAAATATATGTTGGTTTTTGTACAATACCACACATGAGAGTATATCAAACTATACTTTAAAAGTGTGATTTAAGAATTCATTCAGACCTAGTGCATCAAAATACACCTTTGAGACTATAGGGATACCACAAAGGAAATCCCTATTTGGATGGAGAAACAAATTGGTTTCAGACATTCCATGACAACAGGAATGGGGTGTCAAATCCTATAGCGCTATATCATACTACCAACCGGTCTGGTGAACAAAATAAGTACAATTCAACAATTAATGTTATAGTCTTTGAAAAATCAGTGTTTAAACCATAGATAGTCATTCAGTTTGTCAACGGATAAGTACTAACGTGTATAATCAATTATACTTTTGGAAAACATGAAAATAACAGATAGGTACACATGCTTCACCCCAAAACAGTTTGAAAACAGTAAAAGAGGGGTCTATGTACTCACATGAGATTGCTCAGAAGTCCTAAGATAACCACCAAGCAATGCTAGAGATCACGGAATCAAATGGCACCTAATATAGGTAACTATGTTAATAAACCAGACCTATATCGGAGGATTTAGATAGAATGAGGGTTCGTAAACCAAACGAGTATAGATACTCGTGTCATATGATTTAACAAAGCCTACATACTAAATGAAACCTAACCTAAATGCTTACGACCCATCACGACCCGTTTAGGTAGCTTATGCTACTTTAACGCGTCGTTCGCGTGAAACGCGTTCGGACCGCCTAACTAGTCCTATGACAAGTAGAATATGCCTTAACATGCCTAATATTGTCGCCAAATCAGGTTAGATGTCAAAAGTTATGTTACATATGTTTAAAATGAATTTTGGCATCAAAGGGGTACTTTGGTAATTTACCTAAGGCATATAAACTACCTATCATACAACTACTTAAACGTCGTGACCATAAGGTATAACCTCGGAAGGTTATTCCCTATATACTATGGTCACCTAATGTGTTTGGTCAGATCCTAATGATCGACCAAATGGGTCGGGATCGAAGGTATAAGCGATTTATTAGATCGATTACCCTTACGACCCTAGACAACGTGGTAATCAGTAGGCATAGTCACAAGGGACTATAACCATCGTGATTACAATCACGTTGCGAAGTTCAAACGAACTTCGCATTGACCATAAACTGGTCAATGCAGAAAGTCAAACAAAGTTTGACTTTCGGACTCGAAAAGCAATAAAAGAACGAAGGAACACTTACAAAGGGTCCCCGAATGCTAATCTAGATCAAAATAGCTCAGGTATGAAACAAAGGTTTCAACTTAGAGCACATTAGATCAGATTCTTGTGAGGAAAAGTAAAGGGTGGAGGTGGGTATTTATAGTTTTCGGTTCACCGTTAGGATCGTTTCTTGGAGAAGAGGGAATGATCACATCCCTACACTTGTTGGAATGTTGTGGTAACTGATTTTGCCCACCACAAGAGATTAACATGTGGCACTTGACCTTTGGAGGGTGTTAGGGGCTGTTAACATGTGTTTAAAATGGCTTTTGCTGATCAGAAGAGGCCTAGCATGACGCCAAGGGGG
Source organism: Helianthus tuberosus (assembly GCA_030545235.1). NCBI lineage: Eukaryota > Viridiplantae > Streptophyta > Magnoliopsida > Asterales > Asteraceae > Helianthus > Helianthus tuberosus. The sequence goes on from JARYGA010056283.1 coordinate 42,096, forward strand.
CTAGGTGTCACGCTAGGGTCCCCCTGATCAGCAAACACTTTCTAATGTTCACCTTTCAGTCCCCGTTGCGTATTAAGGCCATTTCCAACATGTTTAAGGCTCGTTAAATCATTTTCAAGGCTCCACAAGGATGACTAAACATTGTGGACATGAAACATGCTCAAAAATATGCCGGATGTCTGTTCGTTTGGTCGTACGATCGCGATGTTCGGTTAATTACGACGGAATGCGCATAAGCGCGAAAAACGATCTAAATTGCGTGACGAATGGATTTTTCTTTTGCCAAACACTAAAATAAAATATTTTAGTGCTTACATAAATTTTTGGATGTCCGGAGGTATTCAGAACGTAAGTTATGCGCGAAAATGCAAACTTGTGCACTTTTTTGACGCTTTTAGTCCCTGAATGACCCAAAAGTTTATTTTAGCACACCGAACCCCTTAAAGCATATTTCTAAGCTATGTAAAGGATATTTATGGTATGTTTAACTTATGGTCATGTTCTGGAATGTTCGTTACAGTTCAAATTGGCATACTTTCGCAGTTTGTCAAGCTTAGTCCCTGTAAGCGAATTTACTTGTTTTTGCCATACCAAAGCCTTCAAAACTTATTTCTAAGTTATGTAAAGGTTATTTAAGGTATGTTAAGCCTATTTCACTATTCCGGAGTGTTCGTTGGATTAAACTGGTTATATTTACGCATCAGAGCGCGTATAACCCTCCAGAAAGCGATTTAAAGCTTAAAATCGAACAAGAGTTGATATGTGCAAACGATACACATATTTTTACAAATCCCAAGTATGAAATAAAATATTTCATTGGTTTGGCATTTGTTTGATGGTTGAAGTGACACAGGTGTCACAGTCTCCCCTACTTTAGGAAATTTCGTCCCGAAATTTAATTCTAGAGGAAACTTGTGAAAACAGCTGTGACGGTTTCGCCTTCTAATAGATCCTTTGAACCCTTAAGTAAAACTCTGGGCCATGTTAGGACTCTTAGCGAATTTGTTAACCCTCAAAGTGAATTCCTTGTAATAGTAAAACACGGAATTTTGAACTACGGACAAAAGAACGTTTCTTATGAAGACTTATCATAGGAAACTTGGTGTGTGTTTGGGATCAGAATTGGGGAGTGTGAGAATAAATGACATTGGTCGAGGTCCAAGACTTCTCCCGTATCATTATTCTTGTCATTATAGGTCTTAACACATGACAAAGCTTCCTGTGGTTTCTGTGCACTGAATTCCATAATTATGTAGGCCTCCATAATTACGTAATCCCTTGCACTGTCCGCACAGTTCATTTCATAATGCGTAGAGGAAAAATCAATTGAATAAACATGAAGCGACTCGACTAGACCACCAAAGGATCTTTTCAACTAGATCAACGAACGATCTTTTTAACTAGATCAACACATGATCTTCTTAACTAGACCGTCATACGATCTTCCTTAAATAGACCACTTAAGGGATCTTTGTAACTATATCATCACATGATATTTCTAATCAGATTTTCAAAATCAATATGTTTAACCAGACCATTCAAGAGGTCCAATTATAGAATAGTACTTTATAACCTAAGGGACTTAACTACAATGTTGAAGTCCATTAAGGTTTTAAGATAGTAACTTTGGATTTCCTACTATGAATCCCTCACATAAGATATGGAAGATTCTTTGAGGATTTGGATGGATCACATACAACCACAAAACATGTAAGAAAACACATAAGCACAAAATTAGTTAACTTGATTCTTTAATTTGTTATCTTTAGGTATGGATATTTAAAGCACACTAGGAATCCAATCCACGGATTTCATTTGGCACTTTAATCATTTTCAAGGATCCATCTATGAAGATAGAAGGATTTTCAATAAGAGTTTGGCTTTGTTTCTTAAAAGAAACGAGTGTTTAAGGTTCTTGGGGAGATCACAAGTGATCATAAAATGACAGAACCACACTAGTAGTTTGTTTTTGGGTTGACATCATAAGGTTGCATCAAGCATTCACACAAACGCATAAATTTTGCAGAAATAAAAACGACAAATCTTTATTTATGTAACAACCAAATTGTCTTGAAGTGTCAAAAGATAACAACCAAGGAAAATACAAAACACTAATTGTTCACTGCTGCATCATTGTTTCCGTTTGCCTCATTGATGTTAAATGCTCATCCTCGCGCTGGAGGTGCGTTAACAAGTCTTGGGCAATTGTTTCTGTAGTGAGTAAGGTCACCACAGTTATAACATGACCCCTAAGGGAACCGTGCTTGAACAGCAGCAGGGTTTGCAGCAGCTTGATTTGCATAACGACAAACATTGATCAAATGTCCCAACCGCCCACAGTGGGTACATTTGTGACACTGCTCTTGCTCTAGATGATGACGGTTGCACTTGTTGCACTAAGGTGCGGTACCAACATAGTTTTGCCTTTTGCGAGGTTGTGCTGGCTGGTTTGGTGCAACCTGTTTGTCTTGAGCAGTTATGGCGCAGTTTTGAGAGGCTTTGCGCTTCTTTTTCTTGGACACCTCAGCATTTTCTTCCTTTGGTTCTACTTGAGCAGTCTTGTCAGATGGTCTTGAGTCGCCCTTCCGAAACAGCTTGCGCTTCCTGATATGGGATTCAGTTAGAGTGGCAGACAATTCAATGGCTTGTCTGACAGTAGTAGGGTTGCTGCCAGTAACGATATCCTGAATTGCGTCTGGAAGACCATCAATGTATTTCTCAATCGCCTTATCCAAAGGCGTAACCATAGTAGGGCATAACAAGCTCAATTCTTCATAGCCGTCAGTATAAGCTCGATGTTCCCCACTGTCTTGCTTCAAATCATCAAATTCCCTTTCTAAAGCCCTTAGCTCATGACGAGGACAAAATTCCTTCATCATAAGAGCCCTAAGCTCGGCCCAAGTCTGTGCTAATGCAACCTCAGCACCGCGGTCTCTCATCACCCTGTTCCACCACGTAAGAGCCCTCTTCTGAAACACACTCGAAGAAAACTCGACCTTGCGATTTTCAGGACACTGAACGTGACGGAAAGTATTCTCAATGCTCTCGAACCATTGAAGAAGCCCAGTTGCTCCCTCAGAACCACTAAACTTGAGCGGTTTAGCTGAGTTAAAATTCTTGAAATTGCATGGAGCATTGTTGTTGTTGATGGCTTGCATCATTTGAGCATAAAGATTTGGGAAGGCAGCAGCCATTTGCTGCGCGATGATTTCCGCCAGTTCGGCATTCGCCATCTGATTGTCGCGTCGAGGAGGCATTCTAAAAGAGGAACATGAAAGGAAACGAGTGAGAGAATTAGACGAAAAGAATGAGATGAAACAAATCTGATGAAAGCAAGAATAGTGGTCATTTGTTTGTTACTACAAAGCAACAAACGACCCCGGTGATTAATCAAAGTAAATAGGTCAAAAAATAATGGATCGCGAAGACATGCTCGCCTATAAGTGGACACTCACCCCAAGAGTTCCCAGGTAAGAGTGACTGGTCCGATTATGTGGATTTGTACGAACACTCTAGCCTTAGACAGAAAACTCAGGGTACAGGCACCCACCCTTCCAGTTTGCACGTGTTCACATTATTTAGACCAACTTTGACGGGATTTTGAAAACTTAAAGGGTTCAAAACCATATAATAAATCATCCTAGAACAGATGATTAGTTTTCAAAGCGGGATAGAAATTTATGTTCTTATTGTGGTTGTCACCTAAGAATAAGTGACGGTATTGTTTTAAAACTAAACACAAGAAAACTTGTGTTAGGGTCCTAGGAAGGTTATAGTCTAGGTCAAAGCATTACTAATAACCTAATTCCCTATAACCATTGGCTCTGATACCAAATTTTCTGTCACACCCCGACCACGTAAAGCAACTAGACGTGGCGGAAACGTCGGGGAGTGTTGTAACAGAATCATTGTTTCATAACCATGGAATAAATAAATTCTGTTTTATTGAATAAATGAACTCATTGTTTTAATACAATCAAATAAGTACAACTATGATCTTCCAAGTTTTAAAGTTGCTAAGGCACGAGTCCATCCTAAATGTAGCGTGTATCAACAATCAATGCAAAGCAGTACCTGAAACATGTGTAAAAATAGGTACGTCAGCATAAAAATGCCCGTGAGATACATAGGTTTTGTGAAAATAGGATTCATGACTTGTAAGTTTAAGAAAATGTTTAATAAAGTTTAGTCATGAACCTTGTAAATTGATTTGTTTTGTAAATCGTTTGAAAAATAATAAGATCAGATGATATGTATAAATAAATGTAAGGTTAAATGAATAACCATGTGAAATGAGTTAGTGTAAGATAAGTTGCTTGTAAAACAATATTTTGATAAAAAAAGCTTATAGTATATGTGAAAATATACTTTAGATTTCAAGAGAATCGAATGAGTAATATATTAAAGTATATCTCAGTTCCAATATCGTTAACCCAAGTGTACTAAATAACGCCACGGTATATAATGCAATGAAAACACTTATATATAAGAAGTACCAGCGGCGTATCTACCATGTTTTCATCACATTACACCCGTCCCGTTATCTAAACACTAACCAAAACCCAATCGATAGATAGATAGTACATTAAATATACCTTCGTTGTTTAAAATAATAGTTTTAAGTAGTATATTACAAGTATACTTCGGATTTATAGATAACATATCAAAATATGCTTTGGATGTGATAAATAACATATTAAACTATGTTTTGGTTTTGTAAATAACATATCAAAATATGCTTTGGATGATTAACAAAATATATGTTGGTTTTTGTACAATACCACACATGAGAGTATATCAAACTATACTTTAAAAGTGTCATTTAAGAATTCATTCAGACCTAGTGCATCAAAATACACCTTTGAGACTATAGGGATACCACAAAGGAAATCCCTATTTGGATGGAGAAACAAATTGGTTTCAGACATTCCATGACAACAGGAATGGGGTGTCAAATCCTATAGCGCTATATCATACTACCAACCGGTCTGGTGAACAAAATAAGTACAATTCAACAATTAATGTTATAGTCTTTGAAAAATCAGTGTTTAAACCATAGATAGTCATTTAGTTTGTCAACGGATAAGTACTAACATGTATAATCAATTATACTTTTGGAAAACATGAAAATAACAGATAGGTACACATGCTTCACCCTAAAACAGTTTGAAAACAGTAAAAGAGGGGTCTATGTACTCACATGAGATTGCTCAGAAGTCCTAAGATAACCACCAAGCAATGCTAGAGATCACGGAATCAAATGGCACCTAATATAGGTAACTATGTTAATAAACCGGACCTATATCAGAGGATTTAGATAGAATGAGGGTTCGTAAACCAAACGAGTATAGATACTCGTGTCATATGGTTTAACAAAGCCTACATACTAAATGAAACCTAACCTAAATGCTTACGACCCATCACGACCCGTTTAGGTAGCTTATGCTACTTTAACGCGTCGTTCGCGTGAAACGCGTTCGGACCGCCTAACTAGTCCTATGACAAGTAGAATATGCCTTAACATGCCTAATATTGTCGCCAAATCAGGTTAGATGTCAAAAGTTATGTTACATATGTTTAAAATGAATTTTGGCATCAAAGGGGTATTTTGGTAATTTACCTAAGGCATATAAACTACCTATCATACAACTACTTAAACGTCGTGACCATAAGGTATAACCTCGGAAGGTTATTCCCTATATACTATGGTCACCTAATGTGTTTGGTCAGATCCTAATGATCGACCAAATGGGTCGGGTTCGAAGGTATAAGTGATTTATTAGATCGCTTACCCTTACGACCCTAGACAACGTGGTAATCAGTAGGCATAGTCACAAGGGACTATAACCATCGTGATTACAATCACGTTGCGAAGTTCAAACGAACTTCGCATTGACCATAAACTGGTCAATGCAGAAAGTCAAACAAAGTTTGACTTTCGGACTCGAAAAGCAATAAAAGAACGAAGGAACACTTACAAAGGGTCCCCGAATGCTAATCTAGATCAAAATAGCTCAGGTATGAAACAAAGGTTTCAACTTAGAGCACATTAGATCAGATTCTTGTGAGGAAAAGTGAAGGGTGGAGGTGGGTATTTATAGTTTTCGGTTCACCATTAGGATCGTTTCTTGGAGAAGAGGGAATGATCACATCCCTACACTTGTTGGAATGTTGTGGTAACTGATTTTGCCCACCACAAGAGATTAACATGTGGCACTTGACCTTTGGAGGGTGTTAGGGGCTGTTAACATGTGTTTAAAATGGCTTTTGCTGATCAGAAGAGGCCTAGCGTGACGCCAAGGGGGCTAGGTGTCACGCTAGGGTCCCCCTGATCAGCAAACACTTTCTAATGTTCACCTTTCAGTCCCCTTTGCGTATTAAGGCCATTTCCGACGTGTTTAAGGCTCGTTAAATCATTTTCAAGGCTCCACAAGGATGACTAAACATTGTGGACATGAAACATGCTCAAAAATATGCCGGATGTCTGTTCGTTTGGTCGTACGATCGCGATGTTCTGTTAATTACGACGGAATGCGCATAAGCGCGAAAAACGATCTAAATTGCGTGATGAATGGATTTTTCTTTTGCCAAACACTAAAATAAAATATTTTAGTGCTTACATAAATTTTTGGATGTCCGGAGGTATTCAGAACGTAAGTTATGCGAGAAAATGCAAACTTGTGCACTTTTTTGACGCTTTTAGTCCCTGAATGACCCAAAAGTTTATTTTAGCACACCGAACCCCTTAAAGCCTATTTCTAAGCTATGTAAAGGATATTTATGGTATGTTTTACTTATGGTCATGTTCCGGAATGTTTGTCACAGTTCAAATTGGCATACTTTCGCAGTTTGTCAAGCTTAGTCCCTATAAGCGAATTTACTTGTTTTTGCCATACCAAAGCCTTCAAAACTTATTTCTAAGTTATGTAAAGGTTATTTAAGGTATGTTAAGCCTATTTCACTATTCTGGAGTGTTCGTTGGATTAAACTGGTTATATTTACGCATCAGAGCGCGTATAACCCTCCAGAAAGCGATTTAAAGCTTAAAATCGAACAAGAGTTGATATGTGCAAACGATACACATATTTTTACAAATCCCAAGTATGAAATAAAATATTTCATTGGTTTGGCATTTTTTTGATGGTTGAAGTGACACAGGTGTCACAGTTTGTTTCTTTGATTTTTATTAACATTCACTAAATCATGAATAGCGACTTAATCATAGGATCATCATACCAAATCGGACCACATTCAACACTTATCAATTAATTTACATGGATGTATATGAACCCTAATTTCCACATCATTAACAACAACTCATCATTTGATTAACATGCATATTCGGATCAACACCCATTAATATCAGGTCGATACAAAGCCCGTTCCCTTGCCATGTAAATCTTTGTCATAGCTTAACATAATTCAACCCTATCATCCTAATCCGAGTTCATGCATAACACCATACCAACAAGTAGCAATCCTATACCATTCTCTAACCACAAACAACCATATATGAACAAATACAAACACGGCTGAAAACATTAAAGGTGCAAATCAAACAATACTAAACACTAACCGAGAGATTGTATGCCCTCAAGTATGTGATCGAGAGAAAGAGACGATGCTATGATCCGTTTGGCTTCTCAAAAGGGAGGGGTTACCGCTGAGTTGAGGGAAGGGAGGAGAAGATTAGGGTTTTGTGTGTGTGTTGTATACATTGAGAAATTATGAGGATTACCCCTTAATCCTCGTGTTGTATGCGCCTAAGAGGAGTGGGCCGAACCCAGCTTTGGGCTGCCCTTTTTGGTCTCGAGTTCAAGCAATGTTGGCCGGAAGGGTGTATGACAAAGGACAAGGCGTACGACCCGAAAGAGTTTGTGTGATCGGCCACATGTTGTGCGACTAGGTTTGTGTTGTGCAATCAAGGGTACATATCCACATTACAATTTCACAACACATAACATATTTAACTCATAACATATTCTACACATAACATATTCAACACATAACATTCCATTGCAGACAATCACCTCAGTTAATCACATAACATTCAAACATGTTACACATCAAGGTACAATGAAAGGTTTGAAATACGAGTTGTCACATCATCCCCAAGTTGAAAGAAATTTCGTCCCGAAATTTAGCACATAGTCACTGAGGAAGCTAGATAGGTTACGTGGTTTCCTGGGGTGTCACATCCTTCCCCCGTTGGTTTGGAATTTCATCCCGAAATTCCGCAGTAGCTTCAGCCTCAGTAGCGGTTTCATCTTTCTCAAACAACTGGGGATAGTTGTGTTTCATTTGGTCTTCTCGTTCCCAGGTGAACTCTGGGCCACGCCGGGAGTTCCAACGAACTTGAATAATAGGTATCCTGGTGCGTGTAAGAATCTTGACCTCCCGGTCCAAGATTTCCACTGGTCCTTCGACAAATCGCAACTGATCGTCGATGGTGAGCTCCTTGAAAGGAACTGTGAGAGTTTCATCTGACAGCCACTTCTTCAGATTCGACACATGGAATACGTTGTGAACTCCACTGAGTTCTTCGAGTAGACTCAACCTGTAGGCTACCTTGCCAATTCTCTCAGTGATTTCGAAAGGTCCAACATATTTCGGGTTGAGTTTGCCTCGTTTACCAAAATGAACTACACCTTTCCAAGGTAAGACTTTAAGTAGCACTCTATCCCCAACCTGGAACTCGAGTGATTTCCTGCGCTTATCAGCGTTGCTTTTCTGACGGTCACAAGCTGCCGCCATTTGTTGTCGTAGCTGAGCAATCTTCTTTGTTGTGTCTATGACGAGCCCTGGGCCAGTGATTTGGCTGTTTCCGACTTCTGCCCAACAAAAAGGTGATCGGCACTTTCGTCCGCACAATGCCTCGAACGGAGCAGCCTGGATGCTGGTGGGGTAACTGTTGATATAAGAAAACTCCACTAAAGGTAGATGCCGCACCCCGCCGTTACCAAAGTCGATTACACATGCTCGAAGCATGTCTTCACGAGTTTGGATGGTGCGTTCAGTCTGCCCATCCATCTGTGGATGATATGCTGTGCCCATGTCTAGACGTGAGCCAAAGGATTTGTGCATCGCTTGCCACAAATTAGACGCAAATCGTGGGTCGCGATCAGAGATAATGGAGGTTGGCACCCCGTGCCTAGTAACCGCTTCTATCAGGTAGATGAATGCAAGTGTAGAAAACTTATCCGTTTCCTTGATGGCTAGAAAGTGTGCTGGTTACGTGAGACAATCAACGATCATCCCGGTGATATCGTTTCCATTTCGAGTTGTAAGTAGACTAGCGACCAAATCCATGGCAGTCTGTTTTCGCTTTCGATATAGGTGCTTCTGGTTGCTAACACTTTACTTTGACTTTCCCATAAGTCAAACATCATTCTCATACCTAGCTAGGTGGGCGTTCATGCCCGATTACCAGTACAAGGTTAATAAATCCTAATGCTTCTCATCAAAACCCAGATGACTAGAATATCGAAGCAATATCGAAGCCGGTGTGCTTTGCTCAACACGAGTTCCCTATAGTCGCCGTATAATGAGACCCACATTCGTTCCATGAGCTAACGAGTATCGTCCGACCTATCAAAGGTTGTTTCTCCATGCCCCGCATGGGTTCAACTTGAAAATCCTCTTCCTTCAGTTCTCCAGTTTGAACAGAACGAGTCTGATCAGGTAAGTTAGAGTCGATAGTGAGCTGCAAAGCTTGTGCACGTTCGAAGTTTCATAGTTGTAATCATCCTAAAGTTTCCTCCACCGATGCCATTAACTGATTTAGCTCTGTCGAAGTCAAGGTACACGGGAGGCCCTTGTGATCGGTCTAAATAACGCATCTGGTACCGTCCAAGTAATTCCTCCATCTAAAATCCCAAGGCCACGGTTTTCACCGTCAGTCGTGTGTCGTGCAGTTTCCCCCTTGTAACTCCATCACGTAATTCATCACTCACTCGTGTTGCGTCCGTGTGTAACCGGGATTCTGATTCGGGCCACCGTGGTATACCACTAAATCATCCGCACCCTCGGGTAAAGACAATGCTCAGTGCATTGCGGAGTTTGGAACTCGAAAGCTGAAAAGACGTCCTCCTGTTTCGTCTTTCACGAACACAGTACCCTACTGTGCTAATGGAATTTAAGCTGTGTGACCTTCGAAAATCTTGTGGGTAAGCTGCGTTAGTATCTAGTGAAACCAAGGAATTGCTGCATCCCCAAAGGAATCTTTGGTGACGATCAGCTTCTAACAAGGTGCATCTCAGCGAGATTCACGAGGATTTCCCACTTCGTTGGTTACCTGATCAAAATGCATGACTTCGCACGTAATGGCTCCTCCCACAGAGGCGCTGAAATACATATGCCACCCATGGTGTTCCTTTCTCCTGGTCATGATTCAGAATGTCATCAGTAACTACAGTCGATTCGTGTGATCCCTGAGGCTGCTTTGGTGTTGATCGACTCAATGATCATGGTGTACTAAGTTGAAATGACTGCATTGCGTTCGACATGCTGTTCTAAGGGCATTCTCCCCTTGGAATTCCATCTGATGATAGTTCGTTCGCTAGCCAATCCTCGAATGGGAACCTGTTCCTTGCAACTGGTCGACAGGTGGCCAATACCTGGTCGAGACAAGCGGTTCCTAACTGTCACTTTACTGAGTTCTCACTAATCAGTACGCATACGAAATTTCATGGATCTAACTGGGGCTCCCCAAAGCGAAAAGCTAGGTTCAACAAAACTCCTGTTCAATAATCCCTGTAGTTGATTAACACAGCTCTTGCAACCCTCCTGGTGCAGGACGGTATGAGTACGAGTAATCAGGGCTGCCTCTGACCTGATACTGATCTGATACTCCTCCGGACGATGTGAGGGTACACCTGATAGTTCTTCTGGTAGCACATAGGTAGAAATCACGAACAAGGGTGGATCCTCGATCCTCTTTTCCTCAGCCTTAACATCAATAATAAGTGCTAACATAGCGGGGTAGTCCCTCCGTAGACGCTTTCTGGCCTTCATTGTTGATATGATGCTAGCCCTTACACCACTCTGACAATTCAAAGTATAAGTGACACAAAATTTTCCTTCTGCAGGATCGTTTTCAGACCCGAACGAGTCGATCAGAAGAGTTTTTCTCAATACGAAAGGCGGAAACAGACGTATCGAGTTCAATTCAGCTAGAATATCACTTTAAACTGTCTTTAGATTGATTTGACAAAGTTTTACAGCGAATTGACACTTCGGCAGCACTTCGGCTCTCAAACCGGAATCTTGGAACTATTCCAAACGAAATCACAAGGCACATATTTATAGGCAGGCTAATTTCGCATGGACCTGCCTAAGTGAAATCACATACACGCGAAATCTAATTCCATGCGAAATCACCACTTAATTTCGTACGAAATTACCTAGTGTAATTTCGTGCGAAATTACCTAGTGTAATTTCGTGCGAAATTACCTATAATCATACTTTTCTCGTTTTGCGTGCCCTGATCTATCTAATACAATACAAGACTCGATACAAGATGAAGTCGACAGACGTATGCACTAACAGACTCCCCCTCGGATGTCGACGAGTCTTCAATACATGTCTTCAACATCTTAAGTCTTTATCAGTCTTCACAACTTTTCCCGAAATATCTAACAATGTAAAACATCCTCAATCTTCCTCTTCTCTTCTCTCTTGAATATCGATCTGGCTCTAATGTCTCTCTAATTCTCTTGATCAGATCTCTTGATTCCTTAAATTCATCAGCATCATCAGCTTGCATGAACATCAGGTCCAGAATCAGAACTTGACTCTATCATCCTTTATCCCAAGATCTGTCTTTCATTCTGTTCAGGATCGAAACCTGGCTCTCTTAAAATCACAAGATCTTTAGAAACCAAAACCTGACTTACCTGCACATATTCTTAACCCATAAATAAATTTCACAAATTTAAAATTTGACAAATTTAATCACTACTTACCAATTGTAAACACAAATACAACATCATTTGCAAGTATCAAACAGAATGATTTTACAAAGTCAATTTCTGATGAACCATTTGTAGAAATAACATTTTCATTTTCAAACATTTCTTATTTTAAACAAACTCCCCCTCACTGAGTATCATCATGTTTAGCACTTGGAATTTTGAAAATCAGCTCTCCAACATCAGTTGTCGAAAATCTTTTTGAATTTTTTAAAATTTATACTAAAACACACTGAGAATCTATTTGGATTTTTGATTTTAATGAAATACAGTAAAGAAATATTTACAGACAATATTTTTTCGAGTTTGTGTAAGAGGATCATATCAGTTTATGAGACAAATCACCAACACTGTTAAGCTTTAAACATTTTAAGTTCTAAACGATTCACTTAGATTGTCAGTATACTGATCCACTTAAATTTTCTCACAAAGTTCAACTGTTTCGAGATACGAGATTAGTGTTTTAAGATACTTAAACTTATTTGTGTGTCCCACCTCAGAATATACTCCCGTATCCAGATCCCAATATTCAGTCTTACAGGTGAGTATACCTAGATGATATCTGTAAAGGGTTAAATGCGAGGGCCATGAGAGCTCAGGCTATTGCTTCCGCAAAATCAGAGAGATGATGGCTTCGACTTTTGGTGTGTTCCCTTTAGAGAATCTTTTCTTCAACAACACATGATTAGCATTTTTCAATGTTTCATCATTTTTTGTACTGAGGGTGATACTATATTTCAAGCAAGCGAAAAGTATTATACGGGGACTAGGCCATTGCTTTCGCAAAATCAGAAGTCCCGGGATAATACCCCAGATATCACTGAGTATAAAGACCTAATATCTCAGAAAGAGGGACCTTTCAAACAAGATTTCGGGGGTTACCCATATATCCGAGAGATGTTCCCCACGATATAAGTAAGTTTGAAATTTAGGTTTATATCTCGTCACAATCTACTAAATGTGTAAAAACCTACTGGCACATCATCAGTGAGATCGTTTATTACGTTTTGACTTTCCAATTCTTTAGCGTGCTGTAAATGTCCACTGATGTACTATCATTTCCTCTTTTCTCAACAAAACTCATTTTTGATTTTATCATGTTTTTGACTTTTTCAAATTTTCTAATGTTTTTGGATTTTCTGAAATTTCCTACTCCCCCTAAAATGCAAAATCATTTAAATAAATTTGAAAACAAACTGTACAAGTAAAGTGACAACTGTTGTGAATTGCTTCAAATCGCCATCCACTTGGCATAAACAATCAGAACTCCCCCTGACAACAAACTATTTTCCCCATTGTGATTTCAAAACACTTAAGTTTGTTTTAATCAAATGGTTTTTCCGGAAAATAAGTTTTGTTGATTTCATAAAACCACTTATAGGTTAGGGGTTCAATTCATCACTTTGTTTTTTTTTTTTTTTTTTTTTTTTTTACCACTTGAAAAATATAACAATTTAAAAACAATCACCAAAAACCACTTGTAGAAAATCAAGTACAACTTAATGTCCCTGATTTACCACTTGTATGAACAAACCAACAACCACTTATAATTCAAAATCACTTTCGTGAATTTCTCAAGAAAGATGCCGATACCTGCTTCATACTTACCAACCTGGAAGCTCCGGCAAGTCATACTTTTCATATATCATAATAAGTTCCATCCCAGTCACAAACCTGGGACGAAACATCTTTACCTGGTTTCTTCATTTTCTTCTCATAAAATTCTTTCACCCCTTTGACCTTCCCATCAACCATTTTTCCAAAAATATATTGCACTTTGGGGTTAAAAGCTTTTTCAATATCAAATTCTTTCTTTTCAAAGAAAAATTGATTTGAAATCTCAACTTTGCCAACTTTTTGTTTAAAATTTTCAGCCCTCAATGGTGGAAAATTGACATCATCCATTGGCGGGAATGATTTCTTAAATTTTGATTCAACTTGTGGCTCCTCTGACTTTGTGAAATCAGATTCATCGCCTGAAAATAGCTCCTCTGATTTTGATGAATCAGAATCATTGCTAGAACTATCATCAAATTTCTTAACAACCCACTTGTGATTGTCAAGATTTGCTTTTCTCTTGTAAAACCTTCTTGAACATTCACCAACCTCAAACTTCAAATTGTTGAAAACTGTAAAAGGTTTGGTTGGTGGTTCATTCTCAACCATCTTTCCTTTCTGTTTAAGAAACACTCCCTGTTTTGTTTGAATTGCCTTAGGACAATTCCTGGCAATATGACCAAATGTTTTGCATTGATAACAGGTTCTCGTCTCCTTTCTCTGAGCAACTTCCAACTTCATTTCTTCTTGCTTCTTCGCAAAGAATTCTTTGTTTGTTTGATTTCTGAACAATTTCTCCTTTTCTTCTTCAAATGATTTTCCTGTAACAAACACAGTTTTTGTTTTATAAGTTTTCTCATTTTTATAATTTTTTGGTGGAATAAAACCAAGACCTTTTCTTTTGAAATTACCATTATGGTTTGGTTTCTTTTGAAAACCTGAACCAGAACTGTAACCCTTTTTGTTGTTTTCTCTTTGTTGAACTCTTGAGGTGTACTTTTTAGGTTTTTCAGAAAGATTTATATCTTTTATTTCAGAAATATTAATTTCTGTTAGTTTGAAAACCTTTTTTATTATTTCAGGTTTAACACCTCTTATTGGAAATTCTTTATCAGAATATAATTTGTCAGAATCATTCAAAGTATAAGCCACTTTGACTGTTTCGTCATTCAAATTAGATTTTGATAACAAAAACTCTTTATTGTAAACCCGTTTGCTCTTTTTGATTGTTGACTCTAACTTGTCAGACTTTGACTCTGAGTTTGACTCTGAGTTTGACTCCGACTTTGACTCCTCGGTTTCATCGTTATCCAACACCTGATCGACCACTTTCTTTATTAATTCGGACTCATGATCAGTGTCAGACGATGTGAAAGTAACATCAATGTTTTCTGGCAAATTTTTTGAAGACTCAGACTCCCACTGTAAATTGGTTGCCTTTTTGACTCTTTCTGAATTTGGATGTCGTGGAGAATATCCATTTTCAAGCGGGGGTGGACACTTTGTATAGCTGAAACCTTTTTTCTTACCAGAATCATTCACTTCAGTATCCTTTTACTTTTCTTCAAAACTCTTGTCTTCAAATGTTTCTTCTTCATCAAATGCCTTCAACAGTTGGATAAATCCTGTCAATAACATAAGAAGTACATGAGTAACTTTTTAACAATCTATTAACTCTTTCTGTTTCAATTCTTTGTGTTTCCAGTTTTTGTTCCAGAACAACACACTTCTCGATGTAATTATTCACCACTTTCTGCTTTGTCATGAAAGCTCTTTGAAGTGTCTTCATTGCTGTTGCTTGCTCACTGCTTGACTGATTGTACTGATTCATTGCTTTATTCAAAACATCGTAAGATTCTTTCAATCTGTTCATGTTATGAATCAAAGTACTATTCTGCTTCTTTACTGCTTCACAGTTTTCACATATTACCGGAATCTTTTGTGCATCAGCTTCAGCTTCAACTGTGAAAACTGGAATGTCTTTGACCTTTTTCCTTATCACTCGAACATCTTCATCATCACTGCTAACGGGTTTTTTAACTTTCTTCTTTTTCTTTTTAATTTTTTCATCATCACTGTCACTCTCTTCCATCAATTTTAAATGATTTTCCATTCTTTTTGCATAATAATCATCATCATTATCACTGTCTTCAGCAACTCTAGCAACAAAAGCTTTGTGATTTGAAGTTTTGTTAGGATCATAATCATCCCAACTGAAATTTGCCCAGCTAAACCCTTCTGGTAATTTTTCATCATCTTGGTTTATCATACATGCTTTACTACCAGCTGAAACATATTTGTCCCAACTGAAACCTTTTGATGATTTTATATCTTCTTGATTCACCATACAAGCTCTCTTTGATGACTCCTCAATTGTCTTCCTGGCATGTGCAGCTTGTGGTTCTTGTTGGTGTTGATGTTGAGCAACTTGATGATAAATTGCTTTCCGATAGTAATCATTGTTGTTGAACGGATTTTGAGCTCCACTTGCTTCGCGATTCGTGCACTCCCTCTTGAAGTGTCCCTTTTCCCTGCAACGAAAACAAGTAACTTTAGATTTATCAAATCCTAAAGTAGAAACATTTGCATCACGGAAATCATCTCTTCCCGTAATTTGTTTAAACTTTTCGGCTCTTCTCAAAACACTCGCCAAACACCATTTTATATCCATCTGTTCAGCATCAATCTGATCGTAATCCTCTTTTGTCAACATTGGATTCCCGATTTTTCCTGCTACAAGACTTCCATATGATTCCAGCACAGTTCCCAATAAAGACATGTGACTTTTAGCAACCTCTTCCGAGAAATTTTCACCATTTTCAAGATTCAAAACAATGTTGCATTGTAATTTCTTGCCATTCTTGGTCGTTGAAAAATTTGGATCAAATGATGGATATGAAGAAAATCCTGTTTTGCTGTTAGATCCTTGAGATGACCCTCCAGACAAACTCTTAGCATTGAATGCAGTCTCAACTTTTGGTGACATGTTGGCCTTATCACTAACACCTCCTTTGTAATAAAGACCTATATCTTGTTCACCATCAAAATCTTTCATTCTTGAAATCTTTCTTTGTTCCATCTCTTGAGCTTCAAGTTTTTCAATGAACTTATTCAGTGTCAAATTGCTAAAATCTTTCTTATTTCTCAACATCATGAGATATGTGCCCCAAGTTTCATGTGGCAATGCATCAGCCAACTTTTCTATCAACTCTTCATTGTCTTTATTGATGCTCACTCTCTTCATTTGGACTAACAAATTGCAGTATCTTTCAATGATCTGCTTGGTACTTTCAGTTCTCAAACCACGAAATAGATCAAACTCTTTCTTCAGGAGTGACTTTTTGTTCTTAATCATCTCTTTGCTTCCGACAAACTTTGATTTTAATGCTTTCCAAATTGAATAAGCACTTCTATTGTGTTGCAGTAAAACCAAGATATCTTCCTTCACAGCTTGATGCAATAGACTAATCATCATCTTTTCATTTTTATATTTCTTTCTATCATCAACACTTAGATCTTTAATAGCAATCTCCTCTTCCTCATCATTCAATGGTCTAATATATTTCATTTCAACACATTCCCAAGCATCCAAATAATTTGCTTGAACCCAATTCTCAAATCTTTCCTCCCATCCTTTATACTCCTCGATATTCATGAGCTTAGGAGGTTTTTGCATAGTGCCTGTTTCATTTTCCATGTTCAAGTTCTGAGTAACAGATGCCGGAGTAGTCGGGGTAGTAGCAAATGCGTTATAAAATTCCTCTTCCATGTTTCGGCAACAATTTTCACAAAACAGTCTATTCAAACGAAATTACTTCTTCAAACGAAATAACCCTTTGGAGCGAAATACTCTCTCAAACGAAATACCAAACTGATGCGAAATTACTAATTCCGTACGAAATAACAACCTTTCAAACGAAATAGGTGATTTCGTGTGGACCTCTCAAACGAAATTACCAACTGGTGCGAAATAAGTAATTTCGTGCGAAACTACTCAAGCGAAATAACAATCTGGTGCGAAATCAGGCTGATTTCGTGCGAAATACTGCTGATGTCATCATCTCGAGCTGTTTTTGCCAAAATTGATTAACTTTTTGTCCGATTTTAAGTCTGAAACTTTCAAGGGTTTGTTAAAACACTGTTTCGCACAATATGTGTGTAATTCAAGACATTTTAACCGTGAAATCAAGTTTAATTTTGAAAAGAAGGTGTAGAAATAAGAATTTGCAGCTAAATTGATAAGAACTCTTCCTCCTGAGCTCTGATACCACTTGTAGGATCGTTTTCAGACCCGAACGAGTCGATCAGAAGAGTTTTTCTCAATACGAAAGGCGGAAACAGACGTATCGAGTTCAATTCAGCTAGAATATCACTTTAAACTGTCTTTAGATTGATTTGACAAAGTTTTACAGCGAATTGACACTTCGGCAGCACTTCGGCTCTCAAACCGGAATCTTGGAACTATTCCAAACGAAATCACAAGGCACATATTTGTAGGCAGGCTAATTTCGCATGGACCTGCCCAAGCGAAATCACATACACACGAAATCTAATTCCATGCGAAATTACCTATAATCATACTTTTCTCGTTTTGCGTGCCCTGATCTATCTAATACAATACAAGACTCGATACAAGACGAAGTCGACAGACGTATGCACTAACACCTTCCACTCGAAACCATCAAGGATAGCAAAGAGAAGGGTCGATGTTGAACGCTTGTCCCGCAAGGTCGTGTTTGCATCCCAAGGAACATGCAAGACTTACATTGGCTTGCCATCAGCCAGTTCCATAATAGGTTTGGTTTTGAGAAGCACCAGGGTTAAACAGGACAGAGACGAAGCGATTAGCTACCCATATAAGCTTCCAAGTTGCCACCATCCTGGCGTCGCCCACGTCAACCCTAAATGCCCTTCCATGAGCATCATCTCCAGTGTTGCTGTTTTCATTGTAAGGATTTTAAGTACTGTCGTTGTTCCTTTGGTCGTTGTCTACATTACTTAACCATGGCCAATCCAAGTTGTAGGCACCTTTATTCCCATACTGTGGGCTAGGCTTACGAATACCTTGTTGTTGCTGTGACTGCTGCTCCCAATGTGGTCGCTTGAAACGAAGTCCTATGATTCTTCACCATCAAGGTCCATCTTTTCACATTCTGAGCCACGTCCTAAAGTGCTACTCACTGCTTGCAGCTACACATTCCACGTTATTGTCGATTGTCATTGCTTATGTCCTGATTGATTCGTATGAGTTGACTCCCATGAGTCGCTGACAAGGGTTAAGGATTCGCTTGAGACCAATTCGCTAGTACTCATTTCCGGTAATCAGAGTCGTCAAAGTACTGTGGTCGGTAAAGTACTACGCTCATCCTCCTGTCCATTGATGTTGCAAGTTGGCTGGGTATTACACGATATGCTTCCTGAGTGTTGCAGAAGTGGTCGCACTTCGGAGTCTAAGACGTTACCGCGCTAGATTCTAGCAAACAAAGTTAGGCGAGGAAGGTATAGACCAGTCATTTGACGCGGAGACATCCATCTCAGGGACGCTCATATAAGCACCTAAAATTCTACACGGTTCGCTAGGCGTTCAGATAGGTGTTCAGGTAATACTTGATGGCATCGAGATTCGAAAGGATCCAGTGATGAATGAAAAGAAGAAAAAAAATTGACGTTCGAGTAGGGGACAATCACTACTATGACCCCTATAGGTTTGTTATGTCTCACATCGACCAATAACAGAACGGAACCCATTTTTCCATTTGTTAAGGCTCACTGGGACTCGCATGCACCCCGCACTATTATTATGTGTGCACCCACAATAATATTGTTATTTGCATGTTCATCTCGGCTCCTCTCAACTCATGTCAAATGGTTCCTCAAACTCGAGTAGCAACCAAAGAGCATCACGAAGCGTACGCCATGAAGGTTTAGGGAAATATCACCCTATCAGTCACATAACACATGCAAGTAATACACTAATTCATACAGTTGTGCTAAACGTGCAATCACATGCAATATCATATGTAAGTGTTCACTAGTTATGCAGTACAATGAGTATACGAGAGACGAACCTTGCAATCTGGAGCTGAGTGTCATGGTCGTATTCACATTTTCAGAACAGTTCGGTTATAGTCTGGTTTTATAAAAACGTTTTCCCCTTTTTAAAACCAAGTTCACTATAACCAATGGCTCTGATACCAATCTGTCACACCCCCAAAATACCACTCGCGGAAACACCGCAGGGCGTGTGACGTACCAGGATCTTAGCCACCAATCACATTGAACTTATAAAGATAAAATAAAACTTCCATTTATTAAAATTACGTGTTACACATTACAAAATAATTCACAGTATATAGCGGAAGCATAATTCATTCATTAAGAGTTTATAAACCACATGTAAAAACCATTAGTCTTGTGCGGTCAACAGTCTTGTGTGATCAAAACTAGCTTGTGCAATCAGTTATGAAATCCCGTAAATTATGGCAACCAGTGTAACACCTGTGCCTCCACGGCCATCAAACAAATACCGAACCAATGAAATATTATATTTCATACTTGGGATTTGTAAAAATATGTGTATCATTTCCACATATCAATTCTTGTTCGATTCCAAACTCTAAATCGCTTTTTGGAAGGTTATACGCGCACCGATGCGTAAATATAACCAGTTTAACGTAACAAACACTCTGGAATAGTGACATAAGCTTAACATACCTTAAATAACCTTTACATAACTTAGAAATAAGTTTTGGAAGGTTTGGTATGCCGAAATCAAGTTAATTCGCTTACAGGGACTAAATTTGACAAACTGCGAAAGTATGCCAATTTGAACTGTAACAGACATTCTGGAACATGACCATAAGTTAAACACACCTTAAATATCCTTTATATAGCTTAGAAATAGGCTTTGAGGGGTTCGGTGTGCTAAAATAAACTTTTGGGTCATTCAGGGACTAAAAGTGTCAAAAAGTGCACAAGTTTGCATTTTCGCGCATAACTTACGTTCTGAATACATCCGGACATCCAAAAATTTATGTAAGCACTATAATATTTTATTTTAGTGTTTGGCTTGAGAAAAATCCATTCGTCGCGTCATTTGGATCGTTTTTCGCGCTTGTGCGCATTCCGTCGTAATTAAGCGAACATCGTGTTCGTACGACCAAACGAACCAACATCCGACATATTTTTGAGCATGTTTCATGTCCACAATGTTTAGGCATCATTTTAGGGCCTTAAAGTTGGCTTTACGGGACTTAGAAGTGTCGGAAATGGCCTTAAACACGTGCAGGGACCAAAACTGTCATTTCTGAAACTTATGTCTGATCTGACAAGTCCAGGCGGCCCGCCTGAGTTTATGTGCATCCTGAAGCGGGCCGCGTCAGCCTTCCTGACCAGATTAACTGCATTTAACAGCAGATTCCAGCTGTTTTAACCACACCCACACATTCTCAATTGCCTAGTCAGCTGATAAGGATCATTTTTAGCTACCATAAGGTTCCGACACTTGTACGGATGTGATTAAGGCACGATATTCGACAAACGATCTTAACGGTTCTCCGAAAACTATAAATACCTACATACCCCCAACCTCATTTCTCACAAGAATCTGATTAATTGTGCTCTAAGTTGAAACCTTTGTTTCATACCTGAGCTATTTTGATCTAGATTAGCATTCGGGGACCCTTCGTAAGTATTCTTTCGTTCTTTTATCGTTTTCGAGTCCGAAAGTCAAACTTTGTTTGACTTTCAGCGTTGACCAGCTTATGGTCAATGCGAAGTTCATTTGAACTTCGCAACGTGATTGTAATCACGATGGTTATAGTCCCTTGGGACTATGCCTACTGATTACCACGTTGTCTAGGGTCGTAAGGGTAAGCGATCTGATAAATCGCTTATACCTTCGAACCCGACCCAGTTTGGTCGATCATTAGGATCCGACCAAATACATTAGGTGACCATAGTATATAGGGAATAACCTTCCGAGGTTATACCTTATGGTCACATCGTTTGAGTAGTTGTATGACAGGTAGTTTATATGCCTTAGGTAAATTACCAGAATACCCTTTTCATGTATAATTGTTAATTAAGCATATGTAACCTAAACTTTTGTCACATAACTGATTATGTAATATGTTTAGGCATATAATACTTGTCATAGGACTAGTTAGGCGGTCCGAACGCGTTTCACGCAAACGACGCGTTAAAGTAGCATAAGCTACCTAAACGGGTCGTAATGGGTCATAAACACTTAGGTTAAGTTTCGTTTTAGTATTTAGGGTTTGTTAAACCATATTACACGAGTTTCCATACTCGTTTGGTTTACGAAACCTCATTCTATCCGATCTTCCGATTTAGGTCCGGTTTATTAATATAGTTACCTATATTAGGTGCCGTTTGATTCCGAGATCTCTAGCATTACTTGGTGGTTATCTTTAGACATCTGAGCAATCTCAAGTGAGTACATAGACCCCTCTTTTACTGTTTTCCAAACTGTTTTGGGGTGGAACACATGTGCCTACTTGTTACTTTCGTGCTTTCCTGTTTTCAGATCATATACCTGCTATGTTCGTTAGTACATTATAGTACATTGTTTTACATTGACATTTTATGCTATGTATGTCCATTGCGTGCATACTTAGTACATCGTTTTACATTTACATTTTATGCTATGTATGTCCATTGCGTGCATACTTAGTACATCGTTTTCATCACATGCTTACATTTTGTTATGACATTTGGGTTGTTTACAATGGAACAATACATTCATTAACATTAGCTACGCCGTTCGTTAGTAGGTAGTGGTACCATAGGAATTAACAACTCCCGTTCCGGACATCCTGGGTATGGGGATGAAAGGAATGACCGAATTCGATATACATAATTTAGATAAACCTTTAAGTTGTTTAAGGGTTTATCGCCGCAGTCTCAAGGCTTGGATGTATGCATTTTCACAACACCGCATAGATGTTCGTATCAGTATAGCATGCATTTCCACAAAACATAGCTTTGATTTAAACCAAGTTTTACTTCAATACTATGTTCTTGTGCATATGGTTTAGTTGATACATTTCACTAGCCATACATATCATTTTGTTTACATATTACATGATTTACATTGATCATGCATTTCCACAAAACATAGCTTTGATTTAAACCAAGTTTTACTTCAATACTATGTTCTTGTGCATATGGTTTAGTTGATACATTTCACTAGCCATACATATCATTTTGTTTACATATTACATGATTTACATTGATCATGCATTTCCACAAAACATAGCTTTGATTTAAACCAAGTTTTACTTCAATACTATGTTCTTGTGCATTTCATCTATGGTTTAGTTGATGCATTTTCACTAGCCATACATATCATATTGGTTATACATTACATGATTTATATTTTAACATAAACATTTTAACATATTATTTCAATACATTTGGAAGTTGGTTTAAACATAGACATCTTACATTGTTGGTTTGGTTTGAGTAAGTGATTAAGTAACGAGGCGTGTGTAATATGATACAAGCATGGTGGATACACCGCTGGTACTTCCTATATATAAGTGTTTGTATGGTATTACATATCGTAGCGTTATTTGAATCATTTCAGTTTATGACATATAACATTTTATACAAATAACATACTTTTCACAATACATTGTTTTACAAACAACTTAACTTATACAAATTCATTTACATGGTTATTCATTTAACCATGCATTATTCTCTTATTTATACGTATCATCTGAACTTATTTTTTTTCAAATGATATACAAAGACAAAACAAATTACAAGGTTCATGACTAAACATTTTCTTATATACAAGTCATGAATCTTATTTTCACAAAACCTATGTACTCGCCGGCATTTTTATGCTGACGTACCTATTTTCACATGTGTTTCAGGAAATGAAGCATAGGATTGATCAAGATACACTTAGGCGGACATGGGCCTTAGTGACAATAAAAGATGCAAGACTAGTTATTTATGTTATATTTCTTTGATTGTTAAGACATTGTAACTCTTTTATTCAATAAAACAATATTTCAATTTCCATGTGTTATGAAACAATTTACAACACTCCCCGATGTTTCCGCCACGTTTGGTTGTCCTACGTGGTCGGGGTGTGACAGAAAAGTTGGTATCAGAGCTCATGGTTATAGGGAATTAGGTTATTAGTAATACTTTGACCTAGTCTATAACCTTTCTAGGACCCTAACGCGAGTTTACTTACGTTTAGTCATAAAACAATACTGTCACCTATCCTTAGGCGACGACCACAACAAGAACATAAATTTCAAAACCGCTTTGAAAACTAATCATCTGTTCTAGGATGATTGATTACAAGGTTTTGAACCCTCTATTGTAAGGTTTTGAACCCTCTGTTATATGGTTTTGAACCCCTTTAAGTTTTCAAAATCTCGTCAAGGTTTTGGGTTTTAAATAATGTGAACACGTGCAAACTGGAAGGGTGAATGCCTGTATTCTGGGTTTTCTGTCTAGGCAAGCACTTCGTATACATCTCATCAGACGCGAGACCAGTTGTGCTTACCTGGGAATTCTTGGGATGAGTGTTCACTTATAGGCGAGCATGTCTTCGCGATACATTATTTTTGACCCATTTACTTTGATTTGTCACCATCTCATTTGTTTGCCTTAGGTAACAAACAAATGATCGCAATTTTCATTCGTTACCATTCTGTATTGATTATCCAATAACTTTTCACTCGTTTCTTCCTATGTCTTTCATTTTCTTCTAGAATGTCTATTCCTCTCAGCACTGGTCAAATGTCCGAGCGAACAGCCAAATTTGCCCAGCAAATAGGCGAAGTGATTCAGAAGACTGTGGATTTAGGCATTGCCATGGCTCGTCTCAACAATGAAGCCTCCCGTCTCGACAATGAAGCCACTCAAGAGCCACCAAAGGAAGCAGAAGTCAAGCCAGCACCCAAATCAAGGAAGCGTAAGGCTTCAAGGAAACCCACAGCGGTTACACCTAATCAAGCGGGACCTAGCCATGTGGCAAGGCCACCAGCTAGGAAGCCATACAATGGAACTTCACCCTTGTGCAACAAATGTAACCTTTATCATCATACTATGGTGAAGTGCCGCGAATGCCAAATTTGTGGACGTAAAGGTCATACAGCAAAAGTTTGTGTTGCAGCAGTACCAAATCAAACAGGACCCATCCGGGTGGCAACACCACCTGCTAAGAAGCAATACAAGGGAACATCCCCAATATGCGACAAATGTAATGCACACCACTTAGCTCACCTACAGTGTCGTTTGTGTGCATCATGTGGGCGACTCGGTCACCTGGCAAATGCTTGTCGATTTACCCCAAACCAAAGTGGTCCAAATCAACCCCAAGTTAACCCTACTCAAGCTCGTTTTCCGCCTGGTACTTGCTACAACTGTGGCGAGACGAGCCATTACAGGAACAACTGCCCGAAGATTGTCAGTGCAAATCCAACCCGTGGATGAGCAATTGGCTGAACAAAGGATGTTGCTGTCTTATGCCTTTGTTTCTTTTGTTTTCGTGTATTGTGAAACAATATGTCTCGTTCATAAATAAAAGTTGTTGTTCGCAATTATGATATACAAGTATAATTACATGTGTTTATGGCATTTCCCTATAATACCTGTATTAAGGAACTATGTTCCTTACAAACTACTCCTGTGATTCTCTCTTTCAAATGATCGCTCATGATTCCCTTGAAAATTTTAAGTACTCGTTTCATTCTAAGGAGATGAAGTACAAGAAATAAAGGGAAATTATGAGTAATCGTGCTTTTTGCACATCTATGCCATTAAATCCTTGGTTAGATAACTAAGGATATTTTCAATCTCATACCCATTACATTTTGATTTTTCAACATACACAGTACAAGTATTCCAAAAACAATCTTCATGATCTCAAAACATTTCATATAGTTTGAAAACAATTTTTTTTTTCAAATGCATTGTCTATATTATTTCAAAAACATTGGCCATGTTATCAAAACCAACCTTCCTAATTTCAAAATATTTCATATAGTCTGAAGGCAATATTAACACAGTACATTTTCTTATCAAGTGCATGATTTCGAAAAGCAGCATTCATATTTTCAAAAACCTTATACATAATTTCAAAATTCATCTCGCATGATTTTTAAAACATTTTTATAAATATATCTACCTAATACACCTACTTTATGATTTCAAAAGTATTATATATAAGGTTTCAAAAACGTTAAACACAATTTTTCTTAAAAGAACCCCATGCATAGTTTTCAAAAATATTCTCCTCATACATTGACTTAACTTTCAAATTTCGCTTCATATGTCGCCTTGGCATATCTGGCATCTCAACTTCATAAGCATTCTTACTTCATGTTTTGACATAAGCACATCCAGTGCAAGGTTTCAAAATATCTTCAACTTCTAAAATCCATATGGGATCTTTTTATCTTCACAATTAGATCCTTGTAGATGATTATCATTCAAATTAGAGTCCTTAATTGGATTCCTTATGTACCTAAATTCGAACATTTTGGTTCCTTAAAATCGAAATCGAATTTTTCTTTTAAAAATCTTTCTATCTTTATAGTTAGATTCTTGATAATGTTTAAATTACCAAATGAAATCCACGAGATGGATTCCTATTGTGCTTTAAATACATGTGCTCTGTTAGCAGAACAAATTTCTAGTTAAACAATTATGTGATTATGTGTTTATATATTTTGTGTTTTCTTTTATGCATTTTTGTGTTTTTATACTCTGGATATTCGTTATCCAAATCCTCGTAGAATCTTTCATATCTGCATATGAGGGATTCGTAGTAGGATATTCAAAAAGGTACTACCTTAAATCCTTAATGGGCTTCTATGTAATAGTTAAGACCCTTGGATTATATAGTACTACTCCTTGATTCATAAGAGACCCTTTTAGTGGTCTAGTCAAAAAGATTGATTCACAATCTGGTTAAGAATGACATCTAGTGATGTAGCTGAACAGACTCCTTGATAGTCTATTTAGATCATTTATTGATTTAATTAAAAAGACTCTATGGTGGTCTAGTCATACTCATCACATGTTTGTTCATTTGGTTTTCCCCTACACATTATAAAATAGACTGTGTAAACTGTGCAAGGAATTGTCTGATTATGGACGTGTACATAATTATGAAATTTAGTGCACAGAAACCCAGTAAGGTTTATTATGTGTAAGAACCGATAGTGACAACAATAACAAAATAAGAACGATGTAATGGAGGTACGGTGGACGCACCAATGACGCTTCATATACTTGTATATAAGTATCCCTCTTACATTGCAAACATAATGTTATTAAGGTTACTAGAAGTTCAAGAACCCTAACCAATGTTGTTCGATCTTTTCAACTTCATGTTTTCAAGCTCTCACAAGTTTCCTCTAAATAAATTTCGGGACGAAATTTCCTAAAGTAGGGGAGACTGTAACACCTGTGCCTCCACGGCCATCAAACAAATACCGAACCAATGAAATATTATATTTCATACTTGGGATTTGTAAAAATATGTGTATCATTTCCACATATCAATTCTTGTTCGATTCCAAACTCTAAATCGCTTTTTGGAAGGTTATACGTGCACCGATGCGTAAATATAACCAGTTTAACGCAACAAACACTCTGGAATAGTGACATAAGCTTAACATACCTTAAATAACCTTTACATAACTTATAAATAAGTTTTGGAAGGTTTGGTATGCCGAAATCAAGTTAATTCGCTTACAGGGACTAAATTTGACAAACTGCGATAGTATGCCAATTTGAACTGTAACAGACATTCCGGAACATGACCATAAGTTAAACACACCTTAAATATCCTTTATATAGCTTAGAAATAGGCTTTGAGGGGTTCGGTGTGCTAAAATAAACTTTTGGGTCATTCAGGGACTAAAAGTGTCAAAAAGTGCACAAGTTTGCATTTTCGCGCATAACTTACGTTCTGAATACATCCGGACATCCAAAAATTTATGTAAGCACTATAATATTTTATTTTAGTGTTTGGCTTGAGAAAAATCCATTCGTCACGTCATTTGGATCGTTTTTCGCGCTTGTGCGCATTCCGTCGTAATTAAGCGAACATCGCGTTCGTACGACCAAACGAACCAACATCCGACATATTTTTGAGCATGTTTCATGTCCACAATGTTTAGGCATCATTTTAGGGCCTTAAAGTTGGCTTTACGGGCCTTAGAAGTGTAGGAAATGGCCTTAAACACGTGCAGGGACCAAAACTGTCATTTCTGAAACTTATGTCTGATCTGACAAGTCCAGGCGGCCCGCCTGAGTTTATGTGCATCCTGAAGCGGGCCGCGTCAGCCTTCCTGACCAGATTAACTGCATTTAACAGCAGATTCCAGCTGTTTTAACCACACCCACACATTCTCAATTGCCTAGTCAGCTGATAAGGATCATTTTTAGCTACCATAAGGTTCCGACACTTGTACGGATGCGATTAAGGCACGATATTCGACAAACGATCTTAACGTATCTCCAAAAACTATAAATACCCACATACCCCCAACCTCATTTCTCACAAGAATCTGATTAATTGTGCTCTAAGTTGAAACCTTTGTTTCATACCTGAGCTATTTTGATCTAGATTAGCATTCGGGGACCCTTCGTAAGTATTCTTTCGTTCTTTTATCGTTTTCGAGTCCGAAAGTCAAACTTTGTTTGACTTTCAGCGTTGACCAGCTTATGGTCAATGCGAAGTTCATTTGAACTTCGCAACGTGATTGTAATCATGATGGTTATAGTCCCTTGGGACTATACCTACTGATTACCATGTTGTCTAGGGTCGTAAGGGTAAGCGATCTGATAAATCGCTTATACCTTCGAACCCGACCCAGTTTGGTCGATCATTAGGATCCGACCAAATACATTAGGTGACCATAGTATATAGTGAATAGCCATCCGAGGTTATACCTTATGGTCACATCGTTTGAGTAGTTGTATGACAGGTAGTTTATATGCCTTAGGTAAATTACCAGAATACCCTTTTCATGTATAATTGTTAATTAAGCATATGTAACCTAAACTTTTGTCACATAACTGATTATGTAATATGTTTAGGCATATAATACTTGTCATAGGACTAGTTAGGCGGTCCGAACGCGTTTCACGCGAACGACGCGTTAAAGTAGCATAAGCTACCTAAACGGGTCGTAATGGGTCATAAACTCTTAGGTTAAGTTTCGTTTTAGTATGTAGGGTTTGTTAAACCATATTACACGAGTTTCCATACTCGTTTGGTTTACGAAACTTCATTCTATCCGATCTTCCGATTTAGGTCCGGTTTATTAATATAGTTACCTATATTAGGTGCCGTTTGAGGTCATTCCTTTCTATCCGATCTTCTGATTTAGGTCCGGTTTATTAAGTGTGGAAGCAATGTTCATTTCATGAAGAACTGCCCAGAGAGAAACAACGCTCCGGCTCGAGCATTTGTGATTGGAGCAAGAGACGCACGCGAGGACCCTAACGTGGTCACCGGTACGTTTCTCATTAACAATCACTTTGCATCCATACTATTTGACACTGGCCGATTATAGCTTCATGTCTGTGGAATTTAAACGCATACTCGGAATAGAATCTAGTAGATTAGAAATTCCTTATTCCATAGAACTAGCCAATGGTAAACTTGTTGAATCGGGCGAAGTTGTTAGAGGCTGCACGCTAGAACTTGGTGAACGAAGATTCAGCATAGACCTCCTACCTATTCAACTAGGTAGCTTCGATGTAGTAGTCGGAATGGACTGGTTGTCCAAGAACAAAGCTGAAGTTATTTGTCATGAGAAAATCATTCGCATCCCTTTAGCGAATGGTGAAACTCTCATCGTGCATGGAGAAAAACGAGACGCACCTCTTCGAATCATCAGTTGCATGAAGGCACGGAAGTGCTTAAAGAAAGGATGTGTCGCTTTCCTAGCACACGTTATAGACAAGAAGGCTGTGGAGCCAAAACTTGAAGACATTCCTGTGGTGAAGGAATTTCCTGATGTGTTCCCTGAAGATCTGCCAGGACTACCTCCGCAACGACAAGTCAAATTCCATATAGACTTGGTTCCAGGAGCTGCTCCTGTAGCCAAGGCACCCTATCGACTTGCGCCATCCGAGATGCAAGAATTATCTACACAACTCCAGGAGTTGTTGGATAAGGGATTTATAAGGCCAAGCTTCTCACCCTGGGGAGCTCCGGTATTATTCGTGAAGAAGAAGGATGGAACACTGCGGATGTGTATCGATTACAGGGAACTGAACAAACTCACGATCAAGAATCGGTATCCGCTACCAAGGATTGATGACTTATTTGATCAATTGCAAGGATCAAGCTACTATTCCAAGATCGACCTTCGATCTGGATACCATCAGCTGAGAATCCAAGAGGAAAGCGTACCAAAGACTGCATTCAGAACGCGATATGGGTACTACGAATTTCTTGTGATGCCGTTTGGGCTGACGAATGCACCAGCGGTCTTTATGGATCTGATGAACCGCGTATGCAAACCATATCTCGATAAATTCGTGATTGTATTTATCGATGATATCCTGATTTATTCGCGAACGAAAGAAGAACACGAGCAACATCTCAGAACCATCTTGGAACTACTGAAGAAAGAGAAGCTTTATGCAAAGTTCTCCAAATGCGAATTCTGGATTCGCGAAGTACAATTTCTTGGTCACGTTGTGAATAAGAAGGGCATTCATGTAGACCCATCCAAGATTGAAGCGATAAAGAACTGGGAAGCTCCCAAGACCCCAACCGAAGTTCGTCAATTTTTGGGCTTAGCGGGCTATTATCGGCGATTCATCGAGAATTTCTCAAAGATAGCTCAACCGCTAACGACCCTTACTCAGAAAGACAGGAAATACGACTGGGGTCGCAAACAGGAAGAAGCCTTTCAGCTACTTAAGAACAAGCTCTGCGATGCACCGATACTATCATTACCCGAAGGCACTGAAGACTTCGTGGTATACTGCGACGCCTCGCGACAAGGCTTGGGTTGCGTGCTCATGCAACGCCAAAAAGTCATCACTTATGCTTCAAGACAGCTGAAGGTTCACGAGAGAAATTATACCACTCACGACCTGGAGCTGGGCGCAGTGGTATTCGCCTTAAAGATTTGGCGACATTATTTATATGGTACTCGATGTACAATCTTCACAGATCACAAAAGCTTACAACACATATTTGATCAGAAGGAATTGAATATGCACCAGCGACGTTGGGTCGAGCTGCTGAACGATTATGACTGTGAGATTAAGTACCATCCTGGAAAGGCAAACGTTGTAGCGGACGCGTTGAGCAGAATAGAAAGGGTTAAGACCCTAAGGGTTCGAGCATTGGAAATGACGATTCGAACGAACCTCACTGCACGCATTCGTGATGCACAACAAGAAGCTCTTAAAGAAGAGAACCATAAAGCTGAATACCTACGGGGTATGCTGAAATACATGGTGCCAAACGAAGAGGGAGCCTTATACTTCAAGAAGCGTATTTGGGTTCCACTCTATGGTGGCATACGAGAAGTGATCCTTGATGAAGCCCACAAATCGAGATATTCGATCCATCCAGGATCGGACAAAATGTATCAAGACTTGAAGGAATATTACTGGTGGCCGAGACTTAAAAGCGACGTTGCTGTCTATGTTGGAAAATGCCTAACCTGTGCTAAGGTTAAGGCCGAATATCAGAAACCGTCCGGCCTACTACAGCAACCAGAGATTCCCGTGTGGAAGTGGGAACAAATCTCGATGGACTTCATAACGAAATTACCCGGGACCCCGAGAGGGCACGATATGATATGGGTAATAGTTGATCGATTAACGAAGTCTGCGCACTTCCTACCGATCCGAGAAAAAGACAGCACTGGAAAGCTTGCTGAAATATACTTGAGAGAAATTGTGGCACGTCATGGAGTGCCAATCTCAATCATTTCAGACAGAGATGGACGCTTTATCTCAAGAATCTGGCAATCATTTCAGGAAGCCTTTGGATCTCAGTTAGACCTGAGCACGGCATTCCATCCGCAAACAGACGGCCAGAGCGAACGGACTATACAAACGTTAGAAGATATGCTTCGCGCATGTGTCATGGATCTAGGCGGCAGCTGGGATACTCATCTACCTTTAGTTGAGTTTTCCTACAATAACAGTTATCATACGAGCATAAAAGCCGCGCCGTTCGAAGTTCTGTATGGCCGCAAGTGCCGATCGCCCTTATGTTGGGCAGATGCCGGAGATAAGCGTATGGTTGGTCCGGAACTTGTACAAGAGACAACCGACAAGATTGCGCAGATCCGAGAGCGCATTAAGGCGGCTCGAGAACGACAAAAGATCTACGCCGATCCGAAAAGGAAATCAGTAGAATTCAAGGTGGGAGACAAAGTGTTGTTAAAAGTCTCACCTTGGAAGGGCGTAGTCAGATTTGGAAAGCGTGGAAAGCTGAATCCACGTTACATCGGACCATTCAGAATATTGAAAAGAATTGGTACCGTGGCATACAAGTTGGAGTTACCGGAAGAACTTAATGGAGTACATGATACGTTTCATGTATCCAACCTGAAGAAGAGTCCAACACAAGAAAACGTGATCATCCCGATGGATGAAGTGCATATTGATGAAGCCCTCAGATTTACGGAACAACCCGTTGAGGTTACCGACTGGAAGGTCAACAAGACCAGGAGGAGCAGTGTGAAACTTGTCAAAGTACGTTGGAGCTCTAAGCACAGACCCGAGTACACATGGGAACGTGAAGACCAGTTCAAAGAAAAGTATCCCCACCTATTCAAGAAGACTCCAGCGAGAGTTAGTCCAGCCTGAATTTCGGGACGAAATTCTTTTAACGGGGGGAGACTGTGACAACTGGCACCAAACCGGTAATTTTCGTACACTTTAATCATTAGTTAATGACTGCAATTATGAGTTTAATTGTCAGCAATGTCTGATTACATACTAAACAAGTGAATTCATGCATGTTGTATACTACAAAATATTGCTTTATGCATAAACGAGAGCGTTGCGTCAGAAATACTAGTAAACTCACCGGTAAGACACACTGTGTCAACAGAACTGCAGAAAGCAGGCAGACATAAGAATTGAGGCCTAGGTGTAGGTCCGACGACAAAAGTACATTAAAACCCAAGAGTACATATAAGGGTTTAATTTATAGACATTGCGAAAGCAAAAATAAGCACTAAAAGCACCCGAAACGCACTTTAAGTGCAGAATTTTATATAATTCAGCAATATTTCAGCATTTAGACATATAAATATTATGCAGAAATGTCATTTTATTATCCGGAATATTTCCCTAAGTGTTGGGAATTAAAAGGGATACAAGAAAAGTACTTAAAAGACACTAAAAAGTGTAATTTAGCACTTTAACGAACCAGTGTCTAACCGAACAACCGGACAATACCCGGAACACCAAAATAATGCTAGAAGCATTGTTTTTAATTTTTCTGAGCCAGTTAGGGTCCCCGAGTACCCTAACACCCGCCATTGTGCATAACACACTACTAATTGGTTTAACCTATTAACTATCCTAACTAATACTTATCTATTTAGTTACAACCTAACCAAATACCCCCCCCCCCCTTACGATTTCGGTCCTCATGGGGGACACCCCTTGTCCTTACAAGATTATTTTAATCTTATATGTCCAAAATCTAGTTAACATAAGATCCTTTGGTTAATCATAAAAGTTGGATTATATATATGTATGAAGGACCAAGCACTTTACAAAACCACATAATATCAACACTCTCCTCTCCTTCTCTTGGCTATTCTCGGCCGACCACACAAGCACCACCACCACCACTTTTCGATTTTTATCAAGCCATTCCAAGTGCATACAAGTGTTAAGGACCTCATACAAAGGAGCTCGGTGCATTCGGAACGTGAAGAACCTCAACCATTTGCTTTTATCCACGCGATTTTCGA
The DNA here is from genome assembly GCA_030545235.1 of Helianthus tuberosus. NCBI lineage: Eukaryota > Viridiplantae > Streptophyta > Magnoliopsida > Asterales > Asteraceae > Helianthus > Helianthus tuberosus. Next base: position 75,596 of record JARYGA010056283.1, read on the forward strand.
CTAGATTCTTCCCTAGCCTCGAGCTAGTAGTAAGTTGCTTGAAACACACTCTCGATCTATTTTAAAGTGGTTAAAATAAGATATGACGGTTAAAACTCGTGAACTTGCAAGATGAAGTGTTAAAAGTCTACTAAAATGTTAAAAATGATGGTTAAAAGCTATGATGTTGTGTAAAACTTGTAAGACTTGTTTTGTGTAACTATTTAGTGCCGATCTATGTTGTGGTAGCTCGGATCATCATCTAACCCGGATTGGTCATGTTCATGAAACATGACATAGGGTATGTTCAAGTGTAAAAAGGGTTAAATGATGAAACCCTACCACACACTAATCATGAACTTGTGTAAAAACGATTTTTCTTATGAAATATTGTTCAAAATTAGTAGATCTACGGATCTACAAGTGTTATTTTCGAAAGACCAACCGAAAGACAAAACCATGTTTTAAAAACCGGATCTTTCATGAAGTAGAGGTGTTTTCATGAACAAACAAGTGTGTGGACACTTGTGTAACAAAAGTTTTAACAAAGAAATAATTTTCGTAAAAACCGACTAGAAGTTGTGAAACTTCATATTCTTTAAAAATAAAGTTTTTAAGAAATTAAACTTATTTTTAAAGATAACAAGACTTACTAAATGTGCTAATAAGTTACTACACATTTTTGTAAATATTCAAATTCATGAAATGGAGAAACTAGTGATTTTTGTTGATGATTATTGTTGAAAATTGTTGTTGATGATTGATGACGATTTAAAAGAAAATAAACACATGTTTTGAAAACATGGGAAACCTCCATTTTTAGGGGAGACTCTGCCAAAATTTTTATAAATTTTGACACTTAGAAAAATATAAGTTTTTGAGAAACTTATTCCCTAAAAATGTATTTAAGAGTATTACCAAGGTTTCCCTAATTTTTGGTGATAAGAAATGAGGATTTCTTCAAGAATAAAAATGGATATAAGTATGTATATTTTTGAGAGAAAATATATATTATTTTATCACCAACTTTTGTGCTAAGTGTATATAGTATGTGTTATACGTGCTAGTGTATTAAGACTTAAAAATACACTAAATACTCAGGAGGAGTATAAACATAAAAATACACATACAACATACAAGATACATAATTCGGGTGCAAAGTGCAAAACACAAAAGACTTATATTTATTTTTGAGAAAATAATATAAGTAAGATACGTAGTTAAAAATATAGAATATTTTTAACACAAGAATATATACAAAAGAGAGTGACTGTACTTGTGCGACGCAAGTCTAGTGACTAACGTTAAGAAAACGCGTATAGGTTACGACGTTAATTAAGCAAATCCGGTGGAGTTTACGACGCTAGGAACGCAAAGTTGTGAGTTCATGCTCCCCCTTTTCTCTTTAACTGTTTTCAGTTTTTATAACTTCGGGGGTGAAATACATGTACAAATGTACAAAATTTATAATTGGTATGATATAAATACAAGAAGTACACTTGGTGAGAACGAGAACCAAGTGTGACGAAATATAAGAATATGAGAAGCGCACTTGGTGAGAACGAGAACCAAGTATGAGGCGCTATGAGAAATGATAACAAGAAACGCGCTTGGTGAGGACGAGAACCAAGTAGGATGCGTTATGAGAAATAGTGTCACGAATAGGGTACAGAAGCACCATTAATCGTGTACATACTTAGACCGCAGAACAAAAGGTTAGATCTAACGGGTGCCTGGCAGCCACACTCTCGGTGAGGGCGAGAATCGAGTAGTGCTTTTGTGTCTCAGAATATACCAATTAAATGCCTTAGGTTTGGTGACTTCCTATGTCGTGTCACATGTTAATGGCTTTGCAACCCATTAACAATCCTGATATTTACAGGAATATTTTAATTACATGAAATTCATACCATACTAAAAATTGATGAATACTTGAGTACGTGGGGTACTCAAGAAAAGATTGAATTATACTTGAAGTACGTGGGGTACTCAAGAAAATGAGAATTATACTTGAGTACGTGGGGTACTCAAGAAGAAATTGAATTATACATGTGTACGTGGTGTACACATGAAACTGGATTTATATATGAAAACTTGATTTACTCACAAACTATGTTTTCATACAAAGTATACAAACATGAAATACAAAACTGCATGAATTCACACCAACTTTATGTTGACGTTTTTCCAAAAACTCACATGTATTTCAGGTAACTAGGATGGATGTGCGCGCGGTCTTGCTTATGCTCGTGGATGTCGCTTGTGTTTAACTTTAAATAAAGTTGTAAACTTTTAAGACAATGTTTTATGCTGTCTAGCGATATAAACGCTAAACTTATATTTTCAAATTATGGTATTTGATGTTTTTACGAGCATATAGCATGTTTACCTTTCGTATGCAATGAGAACCTTTCATGATCACACCTCGTGCTTCCGCCGCAGAAAGGGGTGTGACATCAAGGCTTGGATGTATGCATTTTCACAACACCGCATAGATGTTCGTATCAGTATAGCATGCATTTCCACAAAACATAGCTTTGATTTAAACCAAGTTTTACTTCAATACTATGTTCTTGTGCATATGGTTTAGTTGATACATTTCACTAGCCATACATATCATTTTGTTTACATATTACATGATTTACATTGATCATGCATTTCCACAAAACATAGCTTTGATTTAAACCAAGTTTTACTTCAATACTATGTTCTTGTGCATATGGTTTAGTTGATACATTTCACTAGCCATACATATCATTTTGTTTACATATTACATGATTTACATTGATCATGCATTTCCACAAAACATAGCTTTGATTTAAACCAAGTTTTACTTCAATACTATGTTCTTGTGCATTTCATCTATGGTTTAGTTGATGCATTTTCACTAGCCATACATATCATATTGGTTATACATTACATGATTTACATTTTAACATAAACATTTTAACATATTATTTCAATACATTTGGAAGTTGGTTTAAACATAGACATCTTACATTGTTGGTTTGGTTTGAGTAAGTGATTAAGTAACGAGGCGTGTGTAATATGATACAAGCATGGTGGATACGCCGCCGGTACTTCCTATATATAAGTGTTTGTATGGTATTACATATCGTAGCGTTATTTGAATCATTTCAGTTTATGACATATAACATTTTATACAAATAACATACTTTTCACAATACATTGTTTTACAAACAACTTAACTTATACAAATTCATTTACATGGTTATTCATTTAACCATGCATTATTCTCTTATTTATACGTATCATCTGAACTTATTGTTTTTCAAATGATTTACAAAGACAAAACAAATTACAAGGTTCATGACTAAACATTTTCTTATATACAAGTCATGAATCTTATTTTCACAAAACCTATGTACTCGCCGGCATTTTTATTCTGACGTACCTATTTTCACATGTGTTTCAGGAAATGAAGCATAGGATTGATCAAGATACACTTAGGCGGACATGGGCCTTAGTGACAATAAAAGATGCAAGACTAGTTATTTATGTTATATTTCTTTGATTGTCAAGAGATTGTAACTCTTTTATTCAATAAAACAATATTTCAATTTCCATGTGTTATGAAACAATGATTCTGTTACAACACTCCCCGATGTTTCCGCCACGTTTGGTTGTCCTACGTGGTCGGGGTGTGACAACCAGTTTCACTAATTTGATTATTTCCAGAATTATTCCACCATGTTACCAATGATTCACTAACAACAACAAGTATTCACTAATCATTCAAAACAGATCAAAACGGTTTGTTTCTTTGATTTTTATTAACATTCACTAAATCATGAATAGCGACTTAATCATAGGATCATCATACCAAATCGGATCACATTCAACACTTATCAATTAATTTACATGGATGTATATGAACCCTAATTCCCACATCATTAACAACAACTCATCATTTGATTAACATGCATATTCGGATCAACACCCATTAATATCAGGTCGATACAAAGCCCGTTCCCTTGCCATGTAAATCTTTGTCATAGCTTAAACATAATTCAACCCTATCATCCTAATCCAAGTTCATGCATAACACCATACCAACAAGTAGCAATCCTATACCATTCTCTAATCACAAACAACCATATATGAACAAATACAAACACAGCTGAAAACATTAAAGGTGCAAATCAAACAATACTAAACACTAACCGAGAGATTGTATGCCCTCAAGTATGTGATTGAGAGAAAGAGACGATGCTGTGATCCGTTTGGCTTGTCAAAAGGGAGGGGCTGCCGCTGATTTGAGGGAAGGGAGGAGAAGATTAGGGTTTTGTGTGTGTGTTGTGTACATTGAGAAATTATGAGGATTACCCCTTAATCCTCGTGTTGTATGCGCCTAAGAGGAGTGGGCCGAACCCAGCTTTGGGCTGCCCTTTTTGGTCTCGAGTTCAAGCTATGTGGACCGGAAGGGTGTATGACAAAGGACAAGGCGTACGACCCAAAAGAGTTTGTGTGATCGGCCACATGTTGTGCGACTAGGTTTGTGTTATGCAATCAAGGGTACATATCCACATTACAATTTCACAACACATAACATATTCAACTCATAACATATTCAACACATAACATTCCATCGCAGACAATCACCTTAGTTAATCACATAACATTCAAACATGTTACACATCAAGGTACAACGAAAGGTTTGAAATATGAGTTGTCACATCCTACCTCAGTACTCTACTAATATTAAAACTTTAACTCTATAAATGACGTTTATCTTAGAGAGAACGTTTTCACACTTTGATGTTACAGGCTCTTTTGCACCGGCATTTACTAAAGAATACAACAGCTCCTATGATAGACAAGCTTTTATCAAATTTGGTAACATAAACAAATCTTTGAATCTAAATTTATTATTTTATAGCCCACATAACTTAATTTAAGGTAACTTGCATGATTTTGTGATCCTTAAATCAGGATGTGCTCAATAAGTTGAAAAATGGTATTGATGTTCAAGACTTCGATACTATTGAACCCATTACACTTAGCTCATGGGATCGAATGGCTCTGGTATGAGATAATTTGTTTTTTTTTTTTACTTTCTAACAGTTTTTTTATTAAATAGATAATTTTTTTTCTATATGGTCATAAGTAAAGAAATTTCAGGGAGCGTTATCTGTAAAGGGTAATGCGGGTGTTGAAGCTTTGGAAGAAAAGGTTAGTCATTTAGTGGTGAAACTTATGAAATACATTGGAAATAAAATAGTAAAAAAATTTTGAATATTTTACGTGACAGCGTGTTGAAGCATATATGACAGCACTAAGAGCATTTGAGGATGAGCGGTAGGAAAGATGCTTCAATCTTAGTCATTTTTTTGGTGTTTTTTAAGTTTCTATTTTTTTTTTAACGGCAAAGTATCATACATTTTTTGGGTGTGGGATACCTTACACCCCCACATTCCGGGGTGGCCCGTTGCCCCACTCCGGCCAAACGTGAGTGTCTGAATGGTGCCCCAGCTGGCATCAGAGAGTTGACGGTGTTCACCCGGAAACCCCACAGGTACCTCGCCCATACAGGAGGGCTTGACGAGTTGGTAGCACACCAGCGAACCGGGAGTCGAACTCGGGTACCATGGGTAAAATTTGGGGTGCCTCACATTTGATGGAGGCGGGGATCGAACCGGCGCCTCTTGCGAGGAAGCCGGCCTACCCACCGCTCCACCAAAGGATCACTGGCTTTTGGTATTTGCAGTGGGTTAACTGTGAAAAAGCTTGACAAGAAATTGGAAAGAACTCTTCTCCATTCGTATCGCAAGGTATGTCCTCCTTGAAGCTTTTAATGTAACACTCTTACTATTATAAAAGGGATTTAGTACTAAAAATGACAATTAGTTGTGCACTTACGAATACACGTACATATAAAATACGGGTTTACTAAAAACTTTTGCAGTTTAAAAATTTTACAACATAATTAATAGAGATCATCGTTTAAAAGTTACGACGTAAGGCCATGCGGAAGCTTTGATCTCGTGTCTTCTGTTCTTCGATTAGCTTGATCTTCATCCGGGAATCCCTTGACATATACCTATGACCAAAACCAACTTAAAAGTTAGCTTTGGTAGTGAAATAACATGATTAAACAAGTAATATGGGTCAGACAATTAAAATAACACAATTTACCAGCGATATCAGCCCTCGCGGGGCGCGACAGAGTGGAGGAGATGCCTACGCGGGCCGCGACCCTCGTCGCGTCACGCGACACCTAATTGGCTTTGCCGTCGTGTAGCGCGACGACCTTGTTTTTCCAGAAAGTTTGTTTGTTTGATGCTGTACAATCCCAGCTCAACTAACTCAACTTGTTATACAATAAAACGTGCATAACTTTCATTTTACAAATCCGTTTTTCACGATTCTTTTTCCTATGCGTTTGTAATTTAATTCTCCCTCTCATGGAGTAAAAGCCCAACATCTGAATTCACAAAAATTTTAAATTTCAAGCTCTCGGCTTGAAATTCGATTATGACACTTTTGACCCGTTTGTGATTTGATCAAACAAACTTGTTTATTACCTTAAAAATATCATGGACATCATGTTATATCAGTTTACTAATTTTCAAGGTTCGAATTACGGGTTTCTTAGGCAATCTTAACCCGTTTTGCATATATACTCGTTTTGACCCGTTAAAGGTATTTAACATTTTCAAGCTTAAATCACGTTTCTTTTAGTTTACATCCTATCTCCAATTTTATACGTATCCCTAGGACTCAATTTAACAAAACGCTTATCTCTAAACAACTCTTAAAGGTTGTTTGCCCTATTTACCCCTCAAGTGCTTTTTGGTCAATTTTAGTCCTTCATTTTGCGACGAAGGACTTTCACTAATAGTTGAGCAAAATATTGCTTCTAACTACAATACAAAATATGCGTACCTGGCTCTGGTCAAGTATTGACCCGTTTATACCACATCAATTAAATTGCTAATTAATAGCACTGTAAATCCCTTATGCTATTCATCCTGTGATCAAAATACTTGACAAAAATCATTAGTCGACATTGTCAAGTGGTGATATCATCACCATTCAACCCGTTTGGTCTAACGGCCATTTTACCCTCACGAGATGGTCTTTATTTACCATCTCGTCCATGTAATCTGTCCCGGTTTACACCATTCAATTATATCGCTTAAAGTTCTTTTCTTAATTCGTTTGACACATCATGTTTTACGCTTTTGAGCGCCTTTTTCAAAAACAATTGTTTGTTCGTTGGCTCGTAGCCAAACTATCGTATTACCTTTTTTACTCATTAAGTTTACGCCATAATATATCGTTTCTTAAAACTCTTTGTTTATTCGGTCTACACATGACCGAATCATCGTTTTACCACCTTTACTTATTCCGACCCGTATAGTTACGTCTCGAGTTACATGATCAATCTACTGTCTCATTTTATTCATAACAACTACAACAAGTAAGTGATCTAATAGTAAAGTGTAAGCTTTACTTACTTCTCGTCCAAATTTTACGCTTTTTTCCTCATACTTGATTCTCTTGACCCGCTTTCTCCCCAAGCTTCCACCTATCTTGTTAAGAGCCAAACTATTATTCATAATTCATAAGATGGTTAAATTAGTCATTAACAAATAAGACTATTCCACCTTACGTATTTTCTATGTCGAAATCACTATTCGACTTCGTCATTGATTAATTTAACTTTCTACTAGTTAACTACCTCTAATCATGTGATACGTGAGATTAATTAAAATCCACATTATGATTAGAATCCGTATCATCACATATCACCCCTAATTAATCAAATTAGGAAATTACGCATTTCGTTCAAAATTTTGACATACGAACATTCGTTTAGGTATTTTAACAAACACCTTGCGGGCAAGATTTTTATACTTCTTTTGTCAAGTTCATATCTAACTTTTAACCAAGTTTTAACATCAAAAATCAAATCTCTATGTCTAGTGTTCATGAACTACAACTTGAACTTGTATCATAACATCAATATTCATCAATTTAACACCCTAATTCAAGTGTTCATCACAATGACATAAAAACCCACTTAGCACATAAATGAGTAATAATCAAATCCCTAGTTTCTAACACTAATTCATCAAGTTTTCAACTAGGATTTGTTCCTAAACATGAATTCAACACAATATCACTCATATATTCAACATTCATTCCTGAATTTTGATTATGAGTGTTCATCATGAATTCAAAACATCACCAAATTACAAAATTTGACATACCTTATGATCTCTATGATGAGGTGATCACGAATTTGTACTCATGCATTTGATTTGGGCTAGATTATCCTTCAATTTGGTGAAGTTAGGGTGAGCTAGGGTTTGGAGTTCTTGTCCCTGCTCTCCTGGTCGTCCAGAACGCACACACACACACTTACTAAGTGTGTGTTGTGTTTTATTTTTAGTTTTAATAAATAAGTTTCCCCCACTTGGCACTATTAGCCCCTCATGTTTTGTTTTTTTTATAAAAGGTTTAACTATTTCTAGTTTCCTTTATTGTTCTAACAACAAATAACTAACTAGGTTAATATTCCTAGTCACTTAGTGGGTTCGGGAAGTCATAACCCGTTTTATTTTAAGTCCCGTTAACTCGGGCCTTCTATATACTTTGTTTTCACAAAGTATTTATCCTCCTTTTTAATTAACATCAAGTTTATTTATTTAAATCCTAATATTTACTGGGTTAATTTTTACCACTAACGGTATTTTACCCGTCTTTACTATTAACGTGGTTTGATTACCAAACCCGTTTTTGGGGTGTTACAAGTCTACCTCCCTTAAAGAGGTTTCATCCCCGAAACCTTATTTACGTAGTTCTTTTAATTTTAGACTAACGAACTTAGTTTCGTTTTTATGATATTCATTCCTTCGGTGTCTTTTATGTGTAAGTCCTCACTGAACGAGGCTTTCACCTCTTATTTCTTATCCTTTTCACCTTTTTATAATCAGTACAAAAAAGAAGGGTAATTGGGACTGAAAAAATAGTCTCTGATGCTCCCCAATCAGTACCTAATGGTTATCCGGGACTGATTTCGCCAGTCCCCAGTCAGTGACGGATACCTAGTCCTAGATAGTGGCTTTAGTAACTAAAAATCAGTCCCCATTGTGCACACCAACAAAGACTAGCAATCAGTCTTTGATATATAAAATTCAGTCCTAAATCTCTTCCTTGGTTCTATGTCATTTCAGTCCTGATACATATTTTTTGTGACTGAATATTAGTATCTAATACTACGATATTTTAGTCCCCAAAGCATTTTTTTAAAGACTGATAATCAGTTTTAAACTATGTTTATTTTGTCCTTAAAGCTCTTCATTAAGTTTCTGATTTCATGTGAATTCAGCCCCTAATAAGATGTTTCATAAACTGATCATCAGTCCGTGATACCACGTCACTTTTAGTTTTTAATATGTTTCTTTTAGGGACTAAAAATTAATCTCAAATACCATGCCAATTTAGTCCCAGGTATGGTTTTTAGAGACAAGAAACTGGTTGTAATATAAAACATGTTTCACTACAAAACAAACCAAGGACCCAATATGTCACAAATTTGATGCTAAACAGATTTACAAATCCCATTCAATAAATTCATATCAATTTACAAAAATGTACAAATTCTACAAATACAAGGAACTAAAACCGGATAAATAGAGATAAAGATACAACTTGACTTTGACCACCAGATGTTGCGGATTCAGACACGCTAGTCCTAGGTTTGGCACAAGACCCGTTGCAAGGTCCACAACTCTCAAGACGAGTTACTTTGATATTTTACAACACCAAAATTGCTCCCTTGAATTCTAGAACAAGATTGTAGCCTTGGTCTTTACCTTGTACAACCCTATATCTGAGTTTCATACACCCAGGGGCGGAACTACAGGGGGGTCAGGAGGGTCCGTTGACCCTCCGGCCGCCGACCGGCCATGTAAGTTTTAAACCTTAATCCGGTGAGTTTTTGTATTTTGACCCCAGGTTTGTTGGTTGAAGAGCACTTACAAAGAAAAAGGAGAGTGTAAGAAGGTGCTTAGTGCTCGCTGGAAAGTTTTTATCAGATATAGTCGATGGTTGCAGTTGAAGGAGCAAGAAGTTAGGAGCAGTGAAGAAGATAAGGGCATATTGGTCATTAAATCTTAAAAAGAAAAGTATTCGGTCAAAAAAAGCATATGTCAGGGTACTTGTTCTTTACATGTGATAACAAATACTATGTAAATTAATAATAATATAATATAATAAAAAAAATATTCTAACGTAATTATTAATTTTACTAAACTTACTTTTGTTAGTTTATTTTATATAGTTTTAAAATGTCAAGATTTTTATATTTATCTTTATTTAATTTTAATATTTAATTTTTTATATTTATCTTTATTTAATTTTATTATTTAATTTTTTCATTTTTACATGAGTAAATAGCTATTATAGCGTATTAGCATATGAGAATAACACATACGTCTTGACCCTCCGGTCAAA
>JARYGA010056284.1:0-15455 GCA_030545235.1 Helianthus tuberosus
TCTCCATTTTCCAACCTCTGATTCATTCTTGTTCGTATGTACGACAAGTGCTTCTCCAATTGATCCAGTTTGTTTTCGGACTTCAGAAGGATCCACATCGTAGAACACGGGGAAGACAAACCGCTCGCCTTTGTTATGACACTCCATGATCTTCAGAAGCTCGTTTAAGCTCCATGATGAAGATGCATAGCGTCTAGAGAAAACAATAATGTAGCATCTCAAGTCTTCAATAGATCGTAAGAGCTCATCATTGATCTTTTTTCCTTTCTTGAGTCTCTCATCATCCTTAAACGTGAAAATACCATATTGATCAAGAGCATCATAAAGATGATCAACAAAGGTCTTGCGTGTGTCTTCACCGCTGAAGCTAAGAAACACATCATACAGGTAGTTCTTGTTGGGAACGTGTGAACTTGAAGAATCCATTGAAGGTATGCTTAAGCTTGACAAGTACCTAAAAGTAAAATTTTTTTTTGAAGTGAACATTTTTTTAATCCAATTAGAGAACCGAATACTACTTTTGGGTTTCGGGCTCCATCTTGTTCGGGTTCAGGTTAATCGGGTAACAGTAACACCATAATCATGTACGGTTTCGGTTAAAAAACTCACCCCTACCTACAAGGAAAGAATGTAAATCTTGACTTAAACATCTTGATTTCTAACTTCAAAATTGATACTTAATCAAGCATATAAACTATTGAAATAACGGAAATGAAATCAGAAATTCAGGGGTCCATTGGTTTCATCTAATCAGTTTCATATCCCATGGCTTCCTATACTTTAAGATGCACTAAAACCCTAAAAAATCGTAACCAAATTTTCTAAAAAACAACACAGCAGCTGCATTCAAATTTCACTATCTGTATACATGAACTACTGATGGCATTCTGAAAACCCTCTTTAACAATTTCACGAATCAATGCCAAAAACAAACAGACTCGTGAATTAGTGAAGAAACATACCTGTTAATTGGGTAAGAACTTGATGAAACAGATGTTATCGTTGTGGAAAACGTTGGGAGATATGGTTTTGTGCGTAATATTGGATTATTGGGGAAGAGAAGTAGCGAGTTTTGATACTTTTGTTGACCAGTGTGTAGTTTGAACAAACTTTTTGGAGCTTTTGTTGACCAGCCGGGGGTCTCATTGGAAGCAGCCTCTCTATTCCTATGGGGTAGAGGTAAGGCTGTCTACATCTCACCCTCCTCAGACCCTACCTTAGCTTTGCTATTGGTGGGATATACTGAGTATGATGATGATGATGATGATGATGTTTTGGGTGAAGGAAGCACAGGAGTGATAATAGCCAACCATGTTTTTTTTAACGGCTAACAAATCAATCCCAAGCATTCTCGGGGTATTCATTGGACAAACGGAGTACTCTGAGAGTAACCCGAGTCGTCCACCACCAATTCCCGGGAAAACCCAGTAACCCACCCGTCCGTAGGCATGACGGTAAAATTACCGGTAAAACCTGTTTGGCTCAAAGATCGAACCCAAGTGTCTCTGGGTCTTATAACACTGTCCACCAGTGTCTCACTCTTTTTTTGCATCAAATGAGAATTGAACTTGAGTCTTTAAAGAAATCAAGTCCTCCTACCACTTGAGCTAGAGGTTATTGACCAACCATGTTATTTTGGATTATACCTTTGGGTTTTCTTGATTCGAGGTTCATTTCAAATTAAGGAATTCAATGGTTAACTTGGTTTGACCTATTTATCATTTGATTGTTAAATTTTATGTGGGTGGCGGGTTGGGTCCAAATGAAGCTAAGGTGTTGCTTCCCTTGAGGTCAAGGGTTCGAGCTTCTTGATTCGGCGTTCATTTCAAAAAAAAAAAAAAAAAAAAAAAAAAAAAAAACCTTCAGTTGTTAGGTTTGGTGTTAGTTAACCAAACCAATCAAAACCCTCCGTTTGAAGGGGACGTCGGCTCATACTGAATAACCTTATAATTCTAGAAAGCAAAACGTGTACTTTCATCGTAATGTGGTTGACTTGACAAATTTAATAAAAATATTTTCAAAGGTATATAAAAACTTCTAAAGAAGTATTTATCTAGGTAACATTAACTTGTTTATAGCAACATTTTTTTACAAACAATGATATTAAAAGTTTATGTTAGTTAGAGTTTGTGAGTTATTATTAATTTAGATATATTTGAGAAATCCGTAGATGCAAGCATGATCACAAGACGAACATTGTAAATGCTGATAAAAATTTTTGTAACTAACAATAACAATGAGACGTGTATTAGTAATTAGTAATTACTCATCGGGTATTTGATTACTAAGTACTCGTCGAGTATCAAATATCCCCTCAAGTATCTAATATGGTCCCATTAGTTAGCATGATTTAATCAAGTTTATAACTTTTAATACATAAAAATTGTATTAGCACTCACTACAAAGGTGTCAGTACAACTCAGTCACTTATGGATGGGTTGTTTTGAGCTTTGTTTCATTTATAATTAGTAAAATATAAAATAAAATAAAAAACTAAACGGAAAACAAGTCAAACGGTTGAAAGTTGTCTAAGGTGTATTTTTAATGTTATCCTAATCGCTTTCTAATAATCTTAAACCCATTATTTATAAATAAAACATGGACAAAAAGATGTTTTAGGTCAGGGGTCTGTCCACCTTTGATGAAATGCAATAACCAATCTAATGAACACAGTATCTAGGGGTTGAAATTTAAATGAGGTGACGGGTGTTGCGTAAGATCCAAAGTAGAGGTGATGGTTACACACTAATGCTCTATTTATAAAAGAACTAGTGGGATTCTCTACGTGTTGTGATGGATGTTCGGTCGGTATCGGTTCAGTCCATTAAAATACCGATACATCGGCACTCGATAGAGGAAACGGAAGACATCGGCACTCGATAGAGGAAACGGAAGAGATATGCCCAAGAAAATATCGACATGTGTCCACCTACATTGGTCGAAAACCATAAATCTTACACCAAGAGCATTGTTATGTGGTCAAAATCAATTCGTTTCATCACGACACTGATAAGAACATCATGAAAACCATAAAAAGACCCATATCAATGGTCAAGTTCTCAGTATACAATAGTGTGTTTCTTGTTTTAAGTACAAATAAGATTTATACATGAGGATCCCCTTACCTAAATTTAGTCTTCATAACATGCTTTAGGATTAAAAAAAAATAGTTAAGTAGGATTATTTTAGCTGAAAGCTTCAAAAGTTGTTTGTATACTTTTTTGTTGGGTAACACTTAGGGCATGTTTGGCTAAGTTTTTTGAAACAATTTATTAACTTATTGGTTTTTTGAAAAAGTCAGTATGGACTGACTTATTCACTTATTGGCTTTTTCCCCTCACATACACCCTCATTGCCAAACATCATTTTATAGCTTATGACTTTTCAAAAAGCCAATAAGTCAATAAGTTGTTTCAAAAAACTTAGCCAAACATGCCCTTAAATAAGTAAAATATAATATCGATATAAAAATTAAAACATCATTAAATAAATTTGGTTCGTATCTTTGCACACTTAAAATTCTTAACATGTCATATTTAAGTAAAAACGTTTATTTTGGATAGAGTTATTATTTATAAATTAAAAATTAGAAAGATAACAGTATTTTAAGATATTAATAATAATACATCACTAAAAACATATATTAACTACGGATGAACAAAGATTATTTCTGTGTTTACCCATGAAAGAAAATAAAAAAAGGAAGATCCATTGACTCTACCACTTTCTTTTGTGACATTTTCATAAAAATTTAACACAAATCCTCTGTACACTAGATAATGGTAATATGTCTACTAAGTCAGGCATAACCAATGACACTGGCATAACTAGCGAGTTAGACATTATGTCTAGTAAGGCAAGCATACCTAATGAGTTAGAAACAGAAAGTATGCCTAGTGAGTCAGACAGTATGTCCGATGAGCTAGGCATAACTAGCGAGTCAGACATTATGCCTAATGAGCTAGGCATGATGCCTAGCGAGTCAGGCATTCCGCTCGGATGAACCAAATTTGTTTTCTTGTCGATATCCCACTTATTAACATAAATACTAACCGTTTGTGGGTGTTTATGATAGGTAAAATCTAAAGCAATCACCAGATGGACAATCTAGCCACGCGAGGAACCGAACACTATTAAACCACTATCTCCTTGGAAACATTTATGGGAAGGTTAAAGCATGACCATGCACGACAAACCTTTCGAGTTTAAAATCTTAATGTTTTTAAACTTTAAATTATATGTAATAATTGATGATGTCTGCTTGTCTGAGCTATCAGTTAACCCAGACTCGTAAGTTATGTTTAAAAAAATGGGACCTAATCATCCGAATATTTAAGATATTCGGTAATTATGGAAACAAGTGTTACATGTTCCGTCACAGTACCCTTGCCACCTTAGTCTCGCTCCGCTCGGTCTTTCTTCTGTACTGTTCACCCATAGAAACATACAAAAAATGAAAATTGTTTTCTTTTTTATATTGCAAGGTACATGGCCACAAAACCTAACAAAGTAACCTTTGTGGTACAAAAGAAACTTTTGAGAAGTCGGGGATCAAAGCAATAGTCATGCCATTTTGCTGGCTCAGGTGAGTCGTGGTAAATTTGTTTCTCTCTAAGACCGGGGGGGGGGGGGGGGTGACGTGGGTTGGGGTGAGGATGCCAAACAACGCTGGCTAAACCTCACCGGGCCACACTTGGCCACGGCATTGCCCCGCTGGCGTGGCTTTAAAGCCTGGCGGGAGGCGGTGGGATAGATTGGATTGGCTGGGGAGAGATGACCGTTTGGGTAGCCGTTAGGGCTAGCCGTTGGGGATCGTAAAATCAAAATTTAAAAAAAAATACAAATTTTTACATATAAATACTCATCCAAAATTACATTTTTTTTTCAAATATATTTTCTTCAACCAAAACCAAACACAAATAACAAATCTTCATCCAAAACCACACCAAAAAACGAAAATGATTCATTGGATCGAGGAGGAGGAAATAACACTAGTGACGTCGATCATTGACGCACAACGAACTCTACGTCGCGGTCAAACCGCCTATTGGACACAAGCGTTTAAGCAACCAACAACATGTCGGGAACGCGCGTCACAACTTAAACGCCTGTTAACATAAGTGGCGTGAGCTAAAACCGAAGCTGGATAGGTTTAAAGTTTGCTTCGACCGTGTCCCTGCGGGCGACTTGACCCACGACGATCGAGTGGAGATCGCGAAGATCAAGTATAGGCACGATAGGAATGCGGATTTCGGTTGGGTTCCCCACTTTAATATTT
This sequence comes from Helianthus tuberosus, assembly GCA_030545235.1. NCBI lineage: Eukaryota > Viridiplantae > Streptophyta > Magnoliopsida > Asterales > Asteraceae > Helianthus > Helianthus tuberosus. The sequence goes on from JARYGA010056284.1 coordinate 5,279, forward strand.
ACCGTACTTTGTAATTTTTTGTTTAGGATTTATTGTGAAGTTTTTTTTAGGATTTATTATGAAGTTTTTTTTAGGATTTATTAAGTTGTTTTTTAATTTTTTTTAGGATTTTATGTAACTTTTTTTTTAAATTAATAGAACTTTATGTTTAATTATATCAACTATATATAAAAAAAATATCCACATGTCACCCCACGTCAGTTATGTCACGCCGCTTCCATACCCCACTTTTTTTTTGGTGGTATGGTAGAGCCCAACCTAATCCCACACACCCCACGGCATAAGAAAAGAGCCGTTACAACTTAACAAGTCGCAACGTCTTCGTCGAACGCAAGAAAGGGTATCTCAGTAATTAACCTTTAACAAATTGGGGTTTAGGGTTCCTTTTATCATCAGCCTCCTGCGCCTACAAATACCAGAACCTGATTCAAGCCATCGCCATTGTTATCGTTCTCTCACCAACATTTCACCGGCGTAGGTAACTGTTTCAGATGTCTTTTCTTTTACAGATGATGTTTGTTTGAATGCAGCATTCTCTCTTGCTTTTTATAGGCGTTAAATAAATAAAATAAGCCCTAACTTTTGTACCAATGGTTTTGTTGCTTCATAATGGTGAAATCTCTCAAAATCATATGAGAGAATTTCAAGTTTCTGGAGCATAGATTCAGCATTTTATACCGTTGATTTTGTTGCTTAGAAATCATATGTTTGTCGTCGAAGTCCTGGAGTAGGTGTTTGGTATGGTCAAGGAAGTTTCCAACCTCATCAACCTGGCATGAAGAAAACGACATGCTGAAATCGGAGGTGTTTGAAGATCTCGTTTTCGCTGATATCCCAAGGGTTAACCTCATAGAACACTTTCCATTGCCTCCGATTTCAGCGTGTCGTTTTCTTCATGCCACCACAGCCTGAGGTTGGGAACTTCCTTGACCATACCAAACATCTACTCCAGGACTTGACTTTGACTCGACGACAAACATATGATTTTTGTAAGCCCTAATTTCCGGAGCATAGAAATCTCTCAACGAAAGCATAATATCGCCTTCTTAGGGTTTAAGTAAGCCCTAATTTTTGTACCGTTGATTTTGTTGCTTCATAAATGGTGAATCTCTCAAAATTATATGAGAGAATTTCAAGTTTCCGGAGCATATATTTAGTGTTATATATCACCAGTATTAAACAGCTCGATGTGTATACAATTGCATCGGCGTTACCTGTCTCCTGGCACATTTCTTCACTTTTACGATAGGATTTATTTGATTTTTAGGTATTTTTTGTTCTGATTTTGTGCAAATATTCGGCATTTAGGTATTTAGGTTGCTTCATATTTTTAACTAATTAGTTGATTTTGCATCGGAATAGTCAATGATTAAGCTTTATTTATACTCCAATTTTCGAAAACTTTGGATTCTGAAGGCGTAGATCTGTAGAAATTTTAGTAGAAAGTTGTAGGTGATGGATGTGATGATTATTTCCCCAGATGATCGAATCTGAAATAACTGAGCGCTCATTTTATGTTTCTCCTCTTGGAGAAAATCAAGCCAGAAATCTGATCCATCTTCAAAAATGTATTTTGATTAGTTTTTATTTTATGATTTTTTGTTATCTGTTTTGATAATCAGAGAGTGGAAATGATGATTATTTCCCCAGATGATCGAAGTTGATTATACTGAGCGCATTTAATTATATTCTCTATTATTATATTATAGAGAATCCAAGCCAGAAATCGGATCCCAGCTCTGTTTATCTTGATAAAAATATGAGTTCCTCTGATGATGATTCAAATAAAAACTTTCGTTCTTCCGAGGATGATATCTGTCCATGCGGAAATGATTATTGGAGACCTGAACTGAAGAGGCTAAACTACATTTCTGTTTAAAGTTTGCTCCATTGAGTTCAACTATCTTTTGTTGAATTTGTTCATACCTTTTTAATAGATAATGTTCAAAAGCTATGAATTTTAAGAACCAATTTAGATGTGTTACAAGTCGAATGATCAAATGATAAACGAACACAAGAAATACAACAGATATGTCCTTCTTGCTAGCAAATGCAAATCGGAGACGCCTGGTGTTTTGATGGACCAGAGACCGCGATGATCCCCTAATGTAGCCGTGGCTTGCGATTAGTTGTGACTTAGCGATTTATAGTATCTACGGAGATGTTAATGTATAACGTTTTTTTGACTGGATTAAGTGTTTCATTGAGCTTTGTTTTTGAAACAAATATATGTTTGTTTTTTTCTTTTCCGAAGATTTCTTAGCATGGTGTATTGTACATCTTAGAATGATCTTAAGCCACATATAAGTGTATCGATGGCCATGTGATATTTTAGTTTGAATGTGGACCTGTTTTGTTTGTTTTTCTTAGAGTTTGATCATTGTTTAAAATGATACACAGAAAGCTGCATGACTATGCGCATTCTATATTGATCACGAAATGAACAGATGTACATAAAATTAGTCGATGTGTGATACAAGAGTTTCTTAAAAGTAAGCGTAAACTGTGATATGTGTCAGTTGGTTGAAATCGAGCCATCCAAACTGTGATGTATACATAAAATTAGTCGATGGCTGGTGCAATACTAAAACTTGTGCTATCCCGCGGACTACACAGACATTCTTTGAGTTCAGGCTCATTCGCCAGTGAAAAAAAAAGGGAATATCCCACATAATGGTAATAAAGTTTTAGAAGTGTTCCAATTAGGTCACTGATAAAATTTATTGTTCCAATTAGATCATTCTACTTTATTTTGATGTTCTAATGCTAGAGATTTTACCTGAATAGCAGGTCATAGTTCTACTTGGCACTTATTTAACTTTTTTTTTTAAAACATGATGACATGGAATAAAAAAAAGAAATATAATAAATCAAAACAAAATCAAAACCCTAAAGGATCAAATATTACAAATCGTTGAAATTATATCCTTAGTTGTTTATCTTCATTTATAACTTTTTTAGATATTTTGAAAAAAAAATCACATTTTTTAATTTTTTTTCGCATTTTTTTAACTTTTCTACAATTAAAAAAAAAATTAAACCTATTTCGCATTTTTTTCTAATCCATTTGCCATTTATGTGTCATGTCAACAAATTTTTTTAAATAAAAAACCTAAATAAATGCCATGTAGGATGGATGACCTTCTATTTAGGTAAAATATCTAAGATTGAAACATCAAATGAAACTTGAATGACCTAACTGGAACAAAAAAAATTATGAGTGACCTAATTAGAACACTCTCGAAACTTGGTTACTATTGTACAAAGTTAACCAAAAAAAAAAAACAATACAACCTTATCCAGCATATAAGACAAGCAGTACAGCAACAAACATACATAGAACAGAAACACAAAGGTCCCAGGGCAGACCCAAAGTCTACCCCACTAATCAACGCCTGAATCACTTGGTTAACTTACCATTGTACAATGATAATATCATGTTCTCTACCATGTTATATTTGATTGTAATTTCTTTCTGTTTGAGGGTTGATATTTAATTTACACAACAAATATATTATATAAGTCTTCATTTAGTTTGATAAAACAAGTTATAATATTTTATACATCATAAAGAACTAAACATATTTAAAATATGATCCGTTGGAAAAACTTGTATTCAAACCCCTCCCGTTATAGCAAAACACATGGAACCAACTTGTGACCGATATGTGATATCATCATAGAGTTGCATACATATCCAAAATTCTCATCAGAATACATGAGGGTGAATATTAACAGTAATATATCTACCAAGAACGCCAAAAGCCCAAAACTAAAAGAAGACCTTTCTTACAATGGGGTCGCTGCGAGTTTTCTGAAAGCAAGCTCCCAATCATTGATTTAGGTGAAATCAGGATGTAAGTTTGATTGCATCCTCACAATTTCTTCCTCTTTCACTTTCTGCACAGTCTCAGCATGCATCATCTTTATGTGGGTCAAAATGATCAACAAATGCATCATTCTGGTTGACTAACATTTCTTGATTATTTGCATGTGAAATCTTTCTCCTTTTAGCAGGAGAAGTTTACTCATACTCCATGCCTGCAAATCCTCCATATTTCAACATAAAATGTGCATATGCGAGAGAAAATCAATTACATGAAACTGTACCAACGTTTCAGTTAGAAAAATGGAGATGATGAAGAGTCACGGCCGTCGTTGAATTACCCTAAACCGCAAATATTTACCTTTTTATCTTTACTAATTAGGGTGAAGCCCTTCGGATGGGGTCCGGGTTCATCGGGTTGGACGGGAACACCGCAGCAAATGGCTTGGGATAAGATTCGGGAGTTTTTGCTAGTGAACCCGAAGAAGTTGAACCGGAAGAGATGACCGTGGGTCATCTCAAGAATATAACTAGTTTGTACATTTATAAGTACACTTGGCAAAATGGGAAGGTCGGGTAACATGTCAAAATGGGTTTCAAGCAAAAGGAGTGATATTTCGTACATATCAAATCGATCCAGGTCCGTCAGGTTAACAAAAAATCAAGTCAGAAATCTGATCCTATCTTTGTTTATGATGATAAAAAATCGAGTTCCTCTGATGATGATTCAAATAAAAACTTTTGTTCTTCCGACGATATCCATCCATGCGGAAACAATTCTTGGAGACCTGAACTGAAGAGGCTAAACTACATTTGTTCAAATATGATTCTTTGATTTTAACTATATTTTGGCAAATTTGTTCATAGTTTTTAAATAGACATGTTCTAAATCTATGAACTGTGAAGACCAAGTTAATATTTTTAAAAGTTTCAAGCTGTAATTTTAATACATTTTAAAGAATTAAACATATTGGAAATATGATCCGTCGGAAAAACTTGTATTCAAACCCCTCCCATTTTAGCAAAACACATGGAACAAACTTGTGACCGATAAGCGATATCATAATAGAGTTGCATAGGTTATACATATCCAAAATTCTCATCAGTGTTTCCTTCATACAAGGTTTTTTTCACATGAACATAGAACACATGAGGGTTAATACTAATATCTACCAAGAACCATGCCAAAAGCCCAAAACCAAAAGAAGACCTTTCTTACAATGGGGTCGCTGCGAGTTTTCCGAAAGCAAGCTCCCAATCATTGATTTGGGTGAAATCAGGATGTAAGTTTGATTGCAACCTTACAAGCTCTTCCTCTTTCGCTTTCCGCATAGTCTCTGCATGCATCATCTTTTCTTGCAACTTCTCCATCTCCACTTTTAATTGGTCCATCTCTTTCTCAATTACAAGCTTTTCATAAGTGCGCTTTTCAAGCTCTTTAAGAGTGTCCTCATGCTGGCCTGCTTTGGATTTCAAAGAAAGCAACTCGTTTAAACGACATCTAATTAAATCCACATCAAACCCATGAGCCTCCAAGTCAACTAAAACTTCCAAATTGTCGTTGATTATGTCAACTGGATCATTCAGTTTTATGTTTGGAAGGCTCCGAACCAGATTATAACAAGTCATCATGTGAGCAATGGCTAAACCCTCACGATGAAGCTCTTTCGTCTTCTTCAATGGGAAAAAGTGTGGCTTTTGAGGCGGCGTTAGACATGACACAAGAGAGTCAATGGTAGCCCAAATTGGAGACTGCTTGATAAAAGGCCAATCTTGTTGGTAGTCCGTGATGATTACAGCAGTGGTTTGTGGTTCTGTTGAAGTCTGAGCACTGAGATCAACCAAAGCAGTAGTAGTGCTGGAACCTGGTTCCAATGAAGTCTCAGCAGCCAAAGGAGTAGAACTATTGGCTTTTAGTTCCGATGTGTTTTTACATTGGGCATCCACCGAATCACTAGCTTTATGTTTATACGAGTATGTGCGAATACCGTTTAGATAATCTTCCTGTAATATCCATGGATAGTTTTCACCAACATGGACAAGGTGTTGGTCAAACGAATTTTCTGATAAAAATTTTTGAACGTTGTCTGATGCTGCTAACCTCTCCAGATATATACGAAGGTCGCCTTCTGGACCTGTAATAAGACCTCAAGAATATAACTAGTTTAGTACACGTGGCAAAATGGGCAGGTCGGGTAACGTGTCAAAACGGGTTTCAAGCAAAAGGAGTGATCTTTCGTACATGTCAAAATGATCCGGCTCGGGCGGGTTAACAGAAACATTTTTTCCCAAAATTTTAAATCAGATTAACGAAGTTATATTATTTATGTAAGAGTAAAATGCACGGATACTCCCTGTGGTTTGATGAAATTTCATCTTTAGTCCCTAACTTTTCAAAATTACACTTTTAGTCCCTGTGGTTTGACAAGTTGTTACTCGGATAGTCCCCAAAGCGGATGGAGGTTAGTTTTTCTGGTTAAGTGGGTGTGAAATGACAAGGACTATCCGAGTAACAACTTGTCAAACCACAGGGACTATCCGAGTAACCTTCATCCTCTTTAGGGACTATCCGAGTCACAACTTGTCAAACCACAGGGACTAAGAGTGTAATTCTGAAAAGTTGGGGACTAAAGGTGAAATTTCACCAAACCACAGGGACTATCCGTGCATTTTACTCTTTATGTAATAATCAGATTTTCAGTATACATAAGACGACCTAGGAGGTTTTCATGCATTAAAACTTGTACTTTGGACAGCTTTTGCCAGTTTCTTATAAGATATTTTCTATAGTTAAATGTTTTAACTCATTAAACGGGCAAAAATTGCCACCTCTAAATTAAGAAAATCACATAGACCATGAAAGATCTAAGTAAAACAATTTACCTAAGGAATTATCTTCTGTATTGTAGCGATGGTAAGGGTAAGGAAAGATTGTTGAATGTGGCTGAAAATGGGAAAAAAGGTAAAGTTAGCCAAGGTCATAACTTTATCAGTGAAGAACCGAAACAAAAAAAAAATAGAACGAATAATAACAAGAATGCACTAACGGGATCAAGCAGAGCGAAATGTGGATAATTTTCCACTAAAAGTGTATTTGATTCATCATACTCTCCTACTTCCCAAGGAAGACCTGGATCTTTTTTTTCCCATAACTTTCTGAGTTCCTTTACAAATAAGATATGGTCCTCGTTCCCATGATTAAAACCCATCTCGGTACAATGTGCTTGATCCTGCAGAAAAACAAGATCAATATCAATGGAATATCATATCGAAGTCGTAGACAAACCATATTAATCACATAAACCATCAGAAATGGCTGTGATCATTTTACGTTTTAGCATACTATTAACACCTAAAAGTGAAATAAACAACATAATACAACTTATAAATCGGTTTACCCAACGGAAAAGCAGCCTGTGTTTATTGTCTCTCATAAGAAAGTCAAGAGCATGTTCCATAGTGAATCTGTATGAAGTATATAAGCACAACAAAATATATTAGTACATAAAAAATTGAAAAACATATATACAAGGTTAGTAGTTAGTATAATAGCTCACAATCCATACAAGTGGCAGGCATGACTTATTCACTTAAAACCAAATGGAAAAAAACAACTCAATTATTAATAAGCTGAGTTAAATAGAGCACCTTGTTAATACTGTCCAAACTCCTACATTAAATCTGTCAAAGCAAAATTCCAAAAACTCGTCACAAAATGGTCTCTTCTTAAACCCTGCAACAGAAGGTCTCTTCTTAAACCCTACAACAGAAAACAATAGTCAAATTAGCAATTAGTTGACTGAGAGTCACAAAGAATTTCAAATTGTAATCAAACCCTAACCTGCAGCTTCATCTGGGTTGGCTAAAAGATCAGCAAGCAACCCATCTAAATCAAGAATAAGAAGCTTTTTTCTGTAGTCAAAATGACCCTCTTTAGTTACATGTGATATCTTTATCCTTTTAGCATACTCCATGCCTGCAAATACATTTCGCAAAATACCAGCAGCATTTGTCATCCAAATTACTCAATAACAAAATCTGGGTTTCTATCAGAGATTAACTACTGAAATTTAGATATATATTTCCATGAACAAACAAACATAAATAAATCGATTAAAAGGAAGTAAGTTACCTTCAGGTGAGGATCGGTGACGATTGGCGGAAGCCGTTAGGAGATTAGGGCTGCATTTGCATTCTTGACACTCAAAGACGATTGATTGATTGATTATACGTACAGATTAGGGCTTTAGCTATGCTTGCCTTTGATACGGTCCGACCCGATACGATCCGAGTTGCCGTCAACTGTGTGGAGCAACCCACGTTTAATATTTGTTCTTTGCATGATTGGTCCCATGTTCTGCATGTTCTCCCACGTAGTTATCTAGTTGATCTAAAATAGTCTTAAGTTTACATTATAGTTTGCATGTTTAGTAGTAACCAACAACCCACGTTTCTTTTAGTGTTGTTTGCATGATTGTATTTATATCCCTTCATTTAGTAAATGAAAGAAGAAGAAAAATTACAGAAAACTCTTGTCTTTCATCTCTAAATTTCTTGGAGCTTAACCCCCTCTAAGGGTTATCTATCTTGGGAGTTTGTAGGTTTTCTCCGTAAACCTATCATTTGGTGCTTTCATTGAGCCTTAGCCTCCATGGCTTTGGAAGAACTCGAGGATGCCACGTATCTATCTCGCTTCACCGGTTACAATCCTGCCTGGTGGATTTGTGATGCGGAACGGTTCTTTTCCTTTTATGCAATTTATGAGGAAGAACGGTTTCCTTATGTTGTTGAGTCGTTCGATGATGAACCTTTTTCTTGGTTCAATTCATGGTATCGAGGACCGGAACGCCTTACATGGAAGTCTTTCACTATTGCAATGCTTCATCGTTTCCGACCACCACCGCTTAACCCCGTACCACCACCGTCACTTCCATGCCAAGAACCGCCAATACCACCGACATCGTCTTTTGGAAGGGACGCTTCACTACCGATTCCGACATCATCGCCACAACAGTCACCATCAGATTCCATCTACCCTCAAGCTACCGTTCTCACCAACAAGACCGCCATACCGGTGCTATATACATTCGCCTTGCTCGATGGCCATGTCTCATTCGAAAACCGGTGCTCCAATTTCAGTGATGCAGACCCAAATGCCATCGGCAGAAGGGAATGGAGACCACCATGGTTGCCACCGTGTCGCTATGTTGAGACCGATCCTAACGCTGTTGTACGATGCGAGTGGCGACCGCCATGGACCGCACATCCCATCCTTGAGGACAAGGATGATTTGAAGGGGCGAGGAGTTGATACGGTCTGACCCGATACGATCCGAGTTGCCGTCAACTGTGTGGAGCAACCCACGTTTAATATTTGTTCTTTGCATGATTGGTCCCATGTTCTGCATGTTCTCCCACGTAGTTAGAGGGGTAGGGGTGGAATCACTCACACCCAATTCCATCACTCACAACATCCAATCAGGTTCTGTCATGTCATCAACCATTATTTCCATCACTCACACCCTTTTTTGCTGGAAATGGTCATCACTGGTACAAATTTCATCACTCACTAATTTTTTTTATTTTTTATTTTTTACATTATAAATTCTGTTTTTTATAAAACTGTAAACTGTTTTTTTAAAAACTGAAAACTGTTTTTTTTAAATCTGTATTTTATAAAACTGTAAACTGTTTTTTTAAATTCTGTTTTTTATAAAACTGTAAACTGTTTTTTTTAAATCTGTTTTTTATAAAACTGAAAACTGTTTTTTTTAAATCTGTTTTTTTTTTATAAAAAGGTAAACTGTTTGTGATTTTTGGATTTAAAAAAAATACCTTTGTTTCATTTTCAAACATTCAAGCGGTCACCTGCCAACCGGACCCCACCAATGTTTCATTTTCAAACATCCAACACGCGTGCTCCATTTGACGCGTTAAACATTCAACATCCGTTTTCAATTGCCGGCGGCGGTGTTCCAATCAAGTTCCACGCGTGATGGGGGTGATAACGTATCCACCCCGGGTCCTCTTATCTAGTTGATCTAAAATAGTCTTAAGTTTACATTATAGTTTGTAGGAACTAGGTTCACTTTTTATTAAAATATTAATAAATTAAATAATAACGAGACACTCGTTATTTGTGGGAAATTTATCAAGTACAATACCGGTTACATAAACCAAATGAACGAAAATAAATACACAATAATTGTACCAATCTTGATTCAAGCCAACATCTTTGGAAGAACTTCAACCGCACCATCTTGAATAAACCTCCGCTGCAAGAATGAACAAACTGGCGTTGACGGTTTGGTTGAGGATCGTGTTAGACACGGGGCCCTTAAAACAGATTTCG